>JANHFL010010111.1:0-20150 GCA_032468155.1 Oxyrhabdium leporinum | reverse complement strand
AGCCTAGTGGGATTTGAACCGCTAGATTGAATCAGCAGAAGTGGCCTGCAGTTCAACACTCTAACCACTGCGCCACTCTAACCACTGCGCCACTCCTTCCTCCTCCTAATTTCCCCACAACAATAACCCTGTGAGGTGGGCTGAGACAGAGTGACTGGCTCAAAGTCACCCAGCTGACTTTCATGGCTAAGACAGGATTAGAACTCACACTCTCCTGGTTTATAGGCCAGCACCTGAATCACTGGGCCAAACTGGCTTTCCACTACATATAATATTCCACCACAACTCAGGCATAGTAATGGATGCAGGGGCTCTTCATGTGTGATGGAGAAATTTTAACCTGGGAAATATAGGGGCATTCAGGAATGAATTTTCAGGAAACTACTTATACATTTTTTTTGTGCAAAAAAGAAAAAAAAACACCCACTGAACTTGTGGTTTATGTTTTGATGATTAGACAGAATAGACTATAGAAAGAAGAGAGTCATGATGTAATTTAGAGGTTAAAATATAAAATGTACTATAACTGCTATGAAGATCAGAAGCCATTTCTTATATCTTTTTAATATCCCTTTTTTAAACTTTCCTTCCATTTTTTTTGCACTTTTTCTTTTATTCTCCCTGACTCTTGTTCTACTTTAGTTTGTCAGTTCTTACAACTGTTAAAACTATAAATAAAAACTATTGTACAGTCACAACTACAGTACAGATTTCTTACCCAAGGTCCTCTGATTTCAAGTGATTGTTCTTTTACCTGTCCCTCAAAAAACAAAGGAGTTTGGGTTTTTTAGGGTAACTGAGCATGCACACACAGTATAGCCTCCATTCAATTAAATTAAAACCTTGGGAGAAAATAATCTCCTATCAGATATTCCAAGTATGTCCATAAAATACAACTGCTGAAACTAAGAAATTATTTTTTATTGTTTAAGGGAATCAAAAGAATTGACTGCTGAAATTACATGCAATTATTTGGGCAATTTCTTTCCACTATTTTCAACAGCCTTTGTGCCCCCCAAGTGCCAATATCCACATAAACCTGTGGAGGAAGCTTTTCTTCCTGCCAAGTTCTCTATGGAGAGTTTTCCGAAACACGTTGCTAGAACTATCCAGTAAATCCCAACTGGATCTGACCAATAGACTAATAAATTGACTAACAGTCCAGCAACCTGATTTAAGAATCTCACCAGCAGGATAGGAAAACAATAGTGTTCTTTCTTCCCTGGTTGCTTCCAGAAAGTATTATCTATAGCTACCCTGTCTGTGATCCAAGAAATACTTTACTGCCACTAAGATGCATAGCCATTGGAAGCTCCAACTTCCATAAATTTTCTAAGGGGCATAAAATCATCCTAATGGGTGACCATCACCACACAGGACGGCAACCAATTTCCTAATGTAAACATGCATTGTAATTTGTGCCCTTCCTTGCATCCTTTCTGAACATGACAGAATTTTAATTCAGTGGAGGACTCCTAAGAATTAACACACTTGAGAGGAAATATTTTCTTTGTTCATATTTGTGTATGTGAGTTTTTTTGGAAGGGGGTGTTGGAGTGCCTTTATATCAATGTTGACTCCTGGCAACTGTTTAGTCAAGCATAGGAGAAGGAGTAGCAGAACCTGGGGGCAGAGATAAAAGAGGGATCAGCCTAGAATCCTGATGTAGCCACAAGCGAACAAAGTCCAACCTCAATTGAATTCCTTTGACCCTTATCTAATGCCAAGCAGGTTGTAGTAGGTTAATTGAGAAGATTCTTGTGCATAGGCAGGATTAGTAATAAATTAGTTTAATGGGACCTTCACACGTCAGGCGTGATCTTCCACGCCTGGCAACAGTCCCTTCAATTTTCTTGGCCATGTTTTTGGATATGCTTTGCTTTCTAGGGCTGAGAGAGGAATTGGTCCTATGTTACCCAGCTCACTTTATACCTACGGTGGGACTAGAACTCACAGTCTCCCGGTTTCTAGTTTGGTATATATTTACACCAAATCAGTTCTCTGTATTAGCCTGTAATTTTTGAATGTACCCTCAATTCCTTTTTAAAAATTGACCACTTTCCAGCCCCCACAGACGCTGTGCTAATATGCGTGTTCTTAGTAATTTGTCCATCTGAAATATCTAAAATAGAATAAACAATTTCCCAGATGAATTCTTTAAGGATGTTTAGGTAGGTGCCATCTGGATCCAGTGAGTTGCTTGCTTTTAATTTGTCAATAATCCCTAAAACTTCAGCTCCTCACTCACCATCTGCTTCATTTTCCTCACTGCAAAGAGCCAAGTCAGGCACATGGTATATATCCTTCGTTATGAGAACATAAGTGAAAAATTGAGTTTCTTGGTGTGGCTTGAATATACCTTTAATGCCTTACTGACCAAAGGCCCAACTGGGTCCATTTAAATGAATTTAAGTTGAAATTACTTTTTTTTTAACCATGCAGTATCTATGTACCTGATTTAAATTTGATCAGATATATCTATTTTCTGGATAAATTCAAATCCAATTATGTTCTGTTTTTGTTAATTGCTTCAGTAACATGCATTTCCACCCTGCTGAGACTCATTCTCCAGATTATGGTTCTGAAGCCATATGGAGATGCAATGCAAGCCAATTTGAAACGAGACTTATGAGATACCGACTGGTAAGGAAGTACAAACAACAGACACTAGTTACTGAAGGAAATCATGATGAGTTTTTTAAATACATGTTTGTTCAGTTCAATATTCAAGATGTTGTCTAGGCAACAGCCAACACCAGGCAGACTTTGTAAAAATTTGGTCCACTGTCCTTTGAAAGACTATGACAGCAGATGCAATTCACTAAGATAAACAATTCTAGGGAACAGATTTTGGGAACATGTTTAGTATCAAAGGTCTACTCTGATTTGCCTGAACATCTGTAAATGTGAATCGCCCAACATTATTTGATGGAAATGTTTGTCCTTAGCAAGGGTGGCAAGAAAAGTCTATGTACAAGGCAGAGCGCCGTGATACAGGACAACAATAAATAATCAGCCCGTTATCTTCATAAATGTATACCTTGCTACGTAACAGGGATAACCCATTTGAAATTAGGCATTTTTCCTTATGCTTAGGCATGGCTTTTGGGTTTTATGGCTGATAAATATGGAATGTGATAGAAAGATAAAATAGGGAGCTAATCTTACTGATGACCTGGGAAATCAAGTCCTGGGAATCTTGATAGGGAGAGAATAATTTCACGAGTGTGTTCAGCAATATTTGTTAATATACCAGAAAACAAGTGTTTTCCAGCTGCCCTGGCAAAGGCCAATCTGGCTGGTTGGAACAGACTTTTGACAAAAGTTGCCTTTTGCCCATGAAAAGATTCTGGAGGGCAAGCAGTGTTAAGAGCAGAAGAAAAGATAATTTTGTTTTGCAGAGCTTAGTAAACTGTTCATAAGTAGCAAAGCCTGAGTTTTCATAGAAAATGATATAATCAGGAGCAGACAATCGTAACTTTTTTATTCTTCTATAGGCAGTCCTCGACTTACAGTCACTATTGGGACCGGAATGTCGATCACTAAGCAAGGTGGTTGTTATATGAGTCACACTGATTTTACAACCTTTCTTGCCACGTTGTTAAGCAAACCACTGCAGTTGTTAAATGTGGTTGTTAGGTGAATCCGGCTTCTCTCGCTGACTTTGCTTGTGGGAAGCCAGCCGGGAAAGTCGCAAATGGCCATCACGTGACCTCAGACACTGCAACCATCTTAAGTACACGTTGGCTGCCAAGTGCTCCAATTTTGATCGTGTGATCGTGGGAATGCTACAATGGTCATAAGTGGGAGGACCAGTTGTAAGCCAGTTTTTTCAATTCCACTGTAACTTTGAATGGTCCCTAAATGAATGGTTGTAAATGAAAGACAACCTATAAATCTCTACCATATCACCGATGGGAGAAAGGTTTGGCACTATATGTAGCAGACCCCATTGTCTGCCCTCCTGCTCCGGGGCAACTCTATTCACACAAATTGGGAATGCTGCATCATGGCAAATTAATCCTGCAAGGGATCCCTGAAACATAAAGATCTCCAACTCCTCAACATAATCCTGGTTACGGAATAAAAGAGTCCACCCTCTAGGTCAGGAGTGTCAAACTCAAGGCCTGGGGGACAGATCCAGCCCACGGGATGCTTAGATCTGGCCCGCGGGACTGCCCTAGAAACAGCAAAGGACCGGCCCATAATGTCTCTGCCAGTGGAAACGGAGCACAGGGGGGCTGCCCCCTGACCCCCTGAGCTCTGTTTTCATTGGCAGAGGGCAACAGGAGGCCATCACAGCTGAAAACAGAGCTCAGGAGCCCATTTTTATTGGCAGACACGAGCGACATCAAGCTGGCCATGCCCACCATGGTCACGCCCACCCCAGCCCCCGAGGTCAAACTCAACCCTGATGCATCCCACAATGAAATCGAATTTGACACCTCTGCTCTAGGTGTATTTTTTATTATCTATCAAATACATAACGTCACAAAGCTGTCCTGAGCTGTTGTTTTTTTCCATTTAATTCTAACGAAAATGTCACAGGCATCCTTTAAAAAAAAATTAATCCTTAAACAGAAAATGAGTCATCTGTTCAATTGTTGTTTTTCACCTCACTTATGCTTTCACACTTCACATTACTTCAACTTGCAGAGCTTGAGAATAAACTCTTTCCCCAATTTTACTTGTAAATAAATACTCAGCTGTTACCTGCTGGGTTGGGTCTGAGGAATGGCAGATCATAACAAAATGAATAAATCAAAGGCCAATTCCTCCTAAGAATACAAAGCCCATTTATTCAGATATGGATTTTCTGAGGAGTTTCAAACTGTTTAGTACTGATGGAAGCAGGAAGGTTGGAAGGGGGATCGTATTATCATTCCAAAATACCTTTTGAAAAGTTCAACAAGAACAGTGACGGATTGATGCAAGTTCACAGGAGGGCTACCAAGATGGCGAAAGGTCTCAAAATCAAGCCCTTTCAAGAATGGTTGAAGGATCTGGATAGGTCTGGTTTACAAAGAGGCATGATAGCAGCCTTCAAGAATCTGAAGAACCATCACAAAGGAATAGACTTGTTTTCTATTCTATCTAGACATGACTAGAACTATGGGTGAAAATTGCAAGGAAAGAGGATCAGACCAGAGATCAGGAGGAACTTTCTCACTGTTGGCCAATAGAAGAGGTTGCCCTATAAAGTGGAGAATTCATTATAGGTCTTTTAACAGAGGTTGGATGAGCATTAGATCTTGCAGTGAGCAGAAGGTTCAACTGGATCAGTGTTTCCCCCTTCATGGCAGTGGAATTCTGTGATTTGAAGTCCACACACCAGGAAATTGCCATAGTTGGAAAACAGCCCACTAGGTTAACCCTGTAGGGTTCCTTCAAACTCTATATTTCTATCATTGCGAGATTCATGCAAATACAGTTTGGCAACTGTAGTGTATGCTTTAGAATACCTGAAATGTATTTATGTATGTATTTATAAACTAATTAAGGCATCCAATGCTATTATTCAACAAAATTACATTTTCTCTCCTAAGACAACCTCATCTGTGGGGGAGGGGGGAAGTCTCCCAATTGCACTCCTGAGATTTTTAAATCCTTCTTCCGAATACTTGGAAAGTCACCAAGGCTCATCCTGTGCTTTTTTAAACAAGCTGAGAGAAGTATTTGCAAAGCAGTAAAGTGGCTAAAAGGGTTAGTGCATTGTCCCTCGTGTTAGAAAAGATCTGCTTATGTTGTTCAAAGAGAAACTTAAAATAATGCTAAAACAGAACAAACCATTTGAAGAATCTCAGATGTTAGATCAGTGGTGACAATTATGGCCCCTTTACGACCTGTGGACTTCAACTCCCAGAATTCCTGACACAGCCACATTGGATCAGGAAGTCTGGGACTTGAAGTCCACAGGTCATAAAGGGACCATAGTTGCTCACCTGTTTTAGGTGCTATCAAATTTATCGCTGATTTACCTGAAGAAGAGGGGGCTGCTTTTCTGTAGCTGAAGCCTTGTCCATCCAAGAATCCAAAGGTTTCAGAGTGGCGGAGGCCTGAGTAACTACAGGAAACTTAGCAGCTAAGGTTGGCCGACTGGCTATGTGCAACTGTTGTTCCTGCTGCACTATCTGCAGTTTCTTCAACAACTCCTGAGGTGAAATTATGCCAGAATTTCCAGAGTGGTTCCCAGGAAGAGGATGTGACTGCTTAGGAGGTTTGGATTGTTCTTTACCAAGAGCTTGGTTTGGCAGGGAACCATTGAAGTACATCATGGGTGGCTGTATTACACTGTTTACCTGGGCCACCAAGGAGATGGCTGGAGTCCTGTTGAAGCCTGGAGCAGCCGAATTTGCTGGCCCTATGCTGTTAGTTTCCACTTTAGTCATCTGTTCGGACTGGCCTTGCAACTGCTGGAGCAAACTCCTTGTGCAAGCGGCATTCTGGGCGGGATGAGAACTCCGAATGCTCTGTGAAGTCACAGGCTGGAAGAGTCCAGTGAAAGCTTCCCCCACAGAAGGGTGGCTGCCATTCTCGCAAAGGCGGTTCTCTGGGAGTTCAGAGACTGGGTGAAGCTCTGGCCCACGCACCATAAGTTTTTGAATGGCTGGGCAGAGCTGTTTTTCCGTTGTGGGCGAGTGCCTTCCGGGTTCCTCGTATGAGAAAGAGCGTACAACTCCTTGTCTTGGAGGAAAATTGTCTTGGTGGAGTTTCTGAGATGGCTCTGAGACATTTTGGTATAGACTTGGTTTCTCCTGCTTTCCAAAGAGAGTCATAAGGGACAGGTGCTGAGGCTCAGTGTTCTGCAAGAAGAAAGAAAGAAAAATTAAGACCAAATCTGATTTGACTAGCTGCATTAGCAACAATAAATAGAAACAAATCCTCACCGGAACTTAGAATGGGGGGAAATGAATAGACAGTTGTGAGGGGAAATGGCGCGTAGGAGACTGAAGTTATCCCCTACTTTTATTGACTTGCTTTGAGCTAGCCATGGCTAGATTTTCATAACACAAGGCAGAAGTCACATTTTTCTAGGCCATAAGCCTGATCCTTAGGCACACACTTGCAGTGATATTGTGGTGGAATTTCTGGGTACAGAAGAGGGGAAGTGAAGAAGGGGTCCAGCTTGGAATCACTCCGAGGGAGGAAGCAACAGAAGCCAGACTGTTTATCTGCGTGTTCCCAAGAGAATGCAGTTAGTCTGGCAAAATTCTTGCAGATAGAGGAATCACACTAAAGAAACTTCTTTGTCCTGCTCTCAAGTTTTTCTGGTTCCCTGCACCTGACAGATAGTGCAGCCTATATTTTTCCGATTATGACATCACAATTGTTTCCACCAAGGATGCAGGATCCGTGACTCCCTGATAAAAACTAAGCAGCAGAAGCCTCTTAAAACACCCATTGCTCACAATCTTCCCCTGGTTTTATTTTATCAATCTGACTGTAACTGAAAACGTGTCCAAATTCTCCCAGAGATGATTCTATGCAAACTTAAATTAAAACAAATCCCACTGTACTTAAGAAATTAATCAGCTGACATGAATAGGCTGGTTTATCATGAATACAAATATGCCAACATACCTGGACTTTCTGACTTTCCCTGGGTTTTAGAGGGATTGGTTTGATCAAGTTGGGATTGTGGTATAGAGCAGAAGAACTGGTCATTTGTTTTGGCTCGGAGCATGTTTTACACTGCAACACATACAGACACAAAAAGGTATCATTTTACTCAAAAAGCAATGTTTCACCTCAAGACTGATAGAACTGTAGATTGTGAAATTGGAAAGGACTGCAAAGATCAAGTCCAACCCTCGAAAGGTGACTGTCCAGCCTCTTCTTTAAAATCTCAGAGACAGTGATTCTTAACAAACACCCTAAAAAGGCTGTTTCATTCTTTTTACAGATTTTACCGTCACAACATCGTTCTTATATTGAAACAAAAACTAGGTAGCTGCAGCTTGTACCCATTGTGATTAACACCATCACTGGAATCAAATACAGTTAAATTCAGAAGAGAAACTTCAACTGCCAGGTTGAAAAATGATCACGAGAATGAAGGATACTTGAAAGGAACATAATATCATTTTATAGGAAGACACAGCACATACAATCGATAATATAAGTACAATGCTGAGTTCCATAAAAGACTTTTTAAACGTAATTTTCTATTCCTGATTATCTCCTCAGTTTTGCATGTAATGTACATGCAAAACAAACTAAGGGCAAGGGACCCATTTAAGCAAATCATAATATTTGAACAAGAGTAATTTCAGGTTCCAGATGTTATTACTTGATTTGTACAACTTCTGAAGATACATAAATATATGCCCTTCAACGCAAGATTTTTAAGACATCACAGATCCTTTAGCAAAATCTCTATGTTAGGGAACTTAAATTCAACTGACTTCAGTTATATACAATCTGATATTAAGAGAAGGGAAAATGCAAAATTGTACAAATGATAAAATCTGTTACCTCAAAATTAAAAAGCTCTCTATTCAATCCAGGCAAATCAAAGAAGCTGAGCTTTGAGCAAAAATAACTGACATTCTCATTTTCTCTTGAGATGATATTCCATACGCAGTATGGGCCATCACAAATGAAATGGTCTTATCCTATATTTTAAGTCTTTGAACATCATATGGTAGAAAGATGCAGAAAAGAATTCAGAAGTTTTAGAAGTCTCACGTAGCAGAAAAATAGAAAAATAATTATTCAACTACTCAGGATTCAGAATCATACAGAAGGAACGCAGGTATAAATCTGCATTCAGATATTCAAAAGTTAACATGAACTCTCATTACTGCCACAATTTATTCTGCATCCAGGAAACTAAAATGCTGAGATTAAGAAGCTGAATAAAAAATTGTTCCTGTGAGTGGCATCTGATAATGAAAAAATGAAGGGGGGGAAAATGGATTAAAGGATGTACTGTAGATTCTGAGGGAGGCACCTCTCAGTCATGGGCGTAAAAGAAGCATAGACATATCAACAGATGGCCCAAACAAATCTCTAATTTCTAGAGATGCTTATAGCAGAGGAACAGAAAAGCAAAACTCATTATTGGTCTCCTACTTCATGCTGAGGTATCACTATTTTTAGGCCTTGCAGGTTTTTCGAGAATCATTATTCCCAAATTCCCTCATTATTGGTCTTGACAAAAACTAAATCATTTTTTCAATAATGATTATCTGTTCCTGAAAAAGAAGGCACCTGGACTCTAAAATGAACAGAACAGCAGCCTAACAACTCTCAAAGGCACCTCTGATGGCTTATTAATTCCAATCATAAGACATTTTTCGATGTAGAAATGCCCAGAGGCGTAAGAAAGATATTGGCTTTATGCTAATAATCATCCCAAAGAACAGACTCCTAAACTCATCCTTCCTCAACCGCCTTCATGGGATTTTTCACACACATAAAAATCAATAACAGCATAGTTTGTTATATGTCATGGAATTGTGATATAACACGTGTGAAAAGCACCAAGATGGGTAAGACCACGGGTGTCAAACTTGATCGCGTCACGTGACATATTGTGATGTATCATGGTTTTTTTGCCCCTTGCGGAGCCAGGGTGGGCTTGGCTTGTGCGTGGCGCATCCAGCCCGTGGGCCACCAGTTTGACAGGCCTGGGTAAGATTGTCTTAAGTCACTGCTTGAGTATTTAGGATTGTTTTCTAAGGTGGAATAGCCATACAGCTAGTCCTCAACTTACGACCATAATGGAACCTGCCCATCACAACTATAGGTAAATCAAGACACCCATGTGACCGATCTTGTGGCAGCTGTTAAATAAACCAATGGTTTACTATGAGCTGGTTTTGCCAAAAATCGGAAGTTAATGCTGGGTTTTGGCAAAACCATCGTAAAATGTGGTCCTGTGGGATACTGCAAACAGCTGTAAATGCAGGCCAGCTGCCTAGTGCCTGACATGCAGTCACATGATTGTGGGGGAGGGGCATGGCCATTGGAATTGGGTAATAAATACCCAGGGGGGTCCATTATAATTTGAAATTAATAGACTTGATGACCTTAAATGTTCATCAAGGCTGCACATAAAGATATCAAACTATAGAGGAATGAATTTGTTCATTATTTAACAAGCTCATCTTAAGACCCTACCACATTCCAGAGCAAGTGTGATGCATTAGACTAAGACCCAGCTTCAAGTCCGTCCTCAGCAATTGAAGCTCATGGTATGGCTTTCAGACGGTCACTAACATTCACTCAGCTTACCTCACAGGTCTGTTGCGAGGAAATGCTGAGGAGAGAGTGCTATGTGTGCTACCTTGAGTTCTTAGATGAAAGGTGAGATGAAAACTTAATAAATACATAAACTTCATTTTATTGGCTAAAATCAAGGAAAGAAATAGAAATAATCTGAGGTGGATGGATGTTATTTATTGACTGAAGTACACTGTGTGCTTTTCTGCTCTTTCACTAGAAGTCATTGGAGAACATTAAATCATTAAATGAACCTGTCTGCTTAATAGTGCAATAGAAAGTCAGTCCGTCCATCCATCCATCCATCCATCCATCCATCCGTCATCAAGAAAACCTATACACTGCATTCCCCTATAAAAACTCAGTAATGCTCTTATTTCTGTTCCCAGTGTACTCTTGTTTCTTTTTTTCTTTTCTTTTTCTTTCTTTTCTCTCTCTCCCTCCCCCTCCCTCCCCCTTCCTCTCTCTCTGTCACACACACACACACGCACTCACATACACACTCTCTCACTCTCACTCTCTCTCCCTCCCTCCCTCTCTCGGACAGGCTGACTGCAACACATCGGATCTTTGCTCTCAAAATGATGAAATGGAAAAAAAACCAAACTATTTTGAGAAGCACAGTAGGTTTGAAGCATGATGGTATTTGATGCAGAGGATAATGTAAAATGTGTCACCTATTCTCACCCTAATGCAGATTATCTTCAGCTTTGAGAGGACAGCTGTTCCTGCATTGCCGAAGATAAATTTCTCTGTGGCCTAATATTTCCTTGGCAACCAGTTATAATAAAGAAATTTAGGTGGAGAAGCTACGCAGCAGAAATAGATTGACTTGTTCTTCAGATAAATTGTTTCCAAACAAGTGTCTTGAATGATACACAGTACACAATGGAAGGGAAAAGACCTCCTGTCTGTATGCTTCTTCTGAATACTCTTCAGGATAAGGAGATAAACAAGTGTCTTTATACTTTATCTGCTGTTGCATATTATCTCAGCAGATATCGCTATCTTTCTAGATTATTAAGCAGCCTTTTCAATAAGGGCTGCTCAAATTGATAACATGGTATATAGTTTAATATGAAAACCAACATCCTAGTGTCTAAATCCTCATTTCTGGCTCTCTTACTTGGTAATCCCTAACAATCTGTATTCAGAATGAAATAACTATTGATATTATTAGAACTGATTTCCTAGTAAAACTACCTGAACTTAAGCAAGCCACAGCTAAAGATAACCGCTTCAAAATCACTTCGATTCAAATGAATCATTTCGCATTAAGTATAACAACAAAGAGCTACTTTCTTTGAATGAATTCATGAGTTTTCTTTGAAGGAATTAATGACTTCAAAACTTAACTTATAAATGGGGTACCAGAACCTGCTCCTCCAGGAAAACTCTGCCAAATTTTAAGGACAGGTTCAAGTGCTACTGGTAATTAAGAACTGACAGTAAACGGAGGGATAGGAAAAGCAGAGAAATACCCACGATTTGCCCACGTGACTTCTTTAATCATCTACATATTGTTTTCTATTGCTATTCCCATAAGTTTTTTTCATGAGAGGTGATTGCTTGACATTGGTTCTTCAGAGAA
Organism: Oxyrhabdium leporinum; assembly: GCA_032468155.1. Classification (NCBI taxonomy): domain Eukaryota; kingdom Metazoa; phylum Chordata; class Lepidosauria; order Squamata; family Cyclocoridae; genus Oxyrhabdium; species Oxyrhabdium leporinum. The sequence goes on along the minus strand of JANHFL010010111.1, from coordinate 8,332 downwards.
AATTACTGAGCAGAAATTAGAGGCTTCAATAGCCTTACTTGCTTCCCATTATTATTTTTCTGCTCTCTCTTTTTAAAGCTCTCCTTGTCTCTGCCAGCCTCCTTTCTCTTCCCATCTTTTTTTACACTTCAATCTTCCCCAACTTATTCTACAGCGCCTTTGCCGAAAATGGCCTGAATCACAAAGCCTGGATTCTCCAGTGACCAAAGTGGTAGGGGGTTGTAGCCGGTGGTGGGATTCAAATAATTTAACAACCGGTTCACCCAGGGTAAGGTTGGCTGTCACGGGAGGCGTGGTCCATCCACACCCTCCAGCTCATGCAGGATGAGCCTCCCATGACGACCAACCTGACCCAGGGCGATCAGGTTGTTAAATTCCCCCACCATCAACACCACCCGCCCGCTATCAAAGTGGATCTGGGCGCTGCGCTGCAATAGAGAAATAGGAAATGGAGCGGCTGGCACGAGGGAAGGAGAAGGAGCAGGGAGAGGAAAGAGGGAAAGTGGCCTTCTCCTTCTCTCGCGCCGGCCGCTCCATTGCAGCACAGCGCCCAGGATCCACTTTGATAGCCGGGGTGGGGTGGGGTGGAGGGAATTTAACAACCGGTTCGCCTGAATCTGTGTGAACCGGCTAGTTATAGTTTCAGCAAAGTCACAGCTGTTGAGGAAAAGAATTGCGAAAAGTGGACGGGGCTGAACTGAATTCTAAGGATACGTGTCATTTAAAAAAAAAGAGAAAGGAAGTGAATAGAGTTAAATTTGACAGAAGGCAAAAGGCATCAAGGAAACGTTACAGGTAGTTCATTTTGCGACTGCCTTACTTAGTGATCATCTGCAGTTACGACAGTGATGAAAAAGTAACTTTTCAAAAGTAACCAGTCCTCACATTTGTGATCTTTGCAATCTGCAAAGCAAAGGAAAGCTGAAATGAAATTGTAAAATCATGATGTTTCACTTATAGCAGCTGTTTCACTTAACAGCTGAGTTGCCAATTCCAATTGTGGTTGCTAATTGAGGACCAGTGGTAAAATCTATGCTATTATTTACATGGAAAAAAAATATACATGTCTATTGAGTATATAAGGAATTGCAAAAAGTCTAAAAATTCAGTCCACTGTTATTATTTTGATTTTTTTGAATGTCTGTGATAGCCACTCCCAATCTGACAACAGAGGTAATCCTCGACTTACTTGGGACCGGAATCTCAGTTGTTCAGAAAAGCAGTCATTAAGTGGGATGTCACATGATCGCTTCGCTCAACAACTGCATTCCCGGCTCTCCCAGTTGTTGTTGTTAAGTGGATTGTTAACAGATGGGAGTCCCAAGTAAGAAGCGTGGAGTGCCTCAGGTGGGCAGGGGGCTGCATCCTCACAGTGCTTTGGAAATCTCACTCTCTAAATGTGTGAGGCTTGCAGGACGGTTGCAATCCAGTCTCAAGAAAGAAGGTCTGGTGCGAACACTAGCTGCCTTGGAAAGTCTCTCAGCAGCAGGGGAAAAAAACGACACCTGAACGTGAGTGGTGGTACGCGGCAGATCCTGGGGTGTACTCAGAAACGGGGCAAAAGGAATGGCAGGAGGCAATATTTTTCAGTGGCAGCAATGACACTAGTCCTGAAGTCAAGGCCTCGAAGTGGTGGCAGCTGGTTGAAAGTGCTAAAGATTGTGGGCCTCTACTTTAGGCCCAGTCATGACACTGCAGCAGTATAGAGCTGTGGTGGCGCAGTGGTTAGAATGCAGTACTGCAGGGCTAACTCACTGCTCACTCCAGGAGTTCGATTCTGAGCGGCTCAAGGTTGACTCGGCCTTCCATCCTTCCAAGGTCGGTAAACTGAGGACCCAGATTGTTGGGAGCAATAGGCTGACTCTATAAACTGCTTAGAGAGGACTGTAAAGCACTGTGAAGTGGTATATAAGTCTAAGTGCTCTTACGCTTGCTATCTCACTGTGCAGGGTAGCCTACTTAGAGAGAAGTCAGGCAGATGAGGGGAAGTGCAGCGTACATGCAGTTTTAAGTGCGTGCAGGCTGCCAAGTGCCCAAATTTTTGTCATGTGGGGGCACTGCCACAGCTATAACTTTGGGCCCGGGTCTTAGGTCCTTTCATTCAGTGCCATTGTGGTTTCAAATGGTTGCTGAATCAATGGTTGTAAGTTGAGGAATATGTACTGTACCTGCTAATGTGGCTTTCAGTAGCACTGACAAGTATCAATGTAGCAGACAGGCACAAAAAGTGATCCATAATTGTCTTTCTTAATTTTTATGCCGGATTTATCAAAGGAAAAAGACTGGGGTGGTGGGAGAGATTTGTTCCTGGTAAGCATCAATTGCTCCCCATATCTAAATAATTTCCCAGAGCTTAACTGTTTTGGAGCAGCTCATCCCAACCTAAACCACTCTGCAAGGTGTTGGACTACAAGCCTTGGGAAATTTGGGAGTTGCAATACAATTTGGACATTTGCTTAAAGATGATACCTGCTAATACCTGGCTTAGCTGCGTAGTGTAAAACACTAGCTTGATCAATATTAGAGAAAACAAGAAACTCTGGTGAGATATAGCTGCAAGCTAATGTATCAGAAAAGGGCTACATAAAAAAGAACCAATAGATCAACCAGATAAAAACGAAAATATAATACTTTATAAAGCCCCACCTTTGTGTATTCATCTTTGGCTCTGGTGAGCATCTGTAAGATATCCATGTCTTTCCTGTCACCAGAGCTGAGGCTGACTGGTGAAATTCCTATGCCAGATCCCTGTTGTGCTTTCAGTTGTTCTTGCTGAGTTAAACTGGAAGTGGAAGGTAAAGTTAATAATGAATGAGTAAAATGGGTTAATTTCCAATCACTTCAAATAATTTAGAGAACATTAAGAACACTTTTTAGGGTGGTGTGTGGTTTTTTTGTTTTTTGTTTGAACCCTATCTTAAATAAAAAGCTATGCTTTGGTTAAGGCTGATAATGTGATTTCCCCAATTTTATGCAGTTGAGCTTTAAAAGACTTCAGTCTCCCCAACTCAGTCACAGCTCATTTTATGATGGCTGGAAGTTCAAAGCTGGTGAATAGATGCAAATAAATATTTAAGTACTAGTAAATGACCAATTTCCTGCCCCAGCTGCTTTATAATTACTTCAAAGAGCTGAAAATGTTAACACACAGTACATTGGTTGAACCACGGCATAACTTAACTAGGTTGAAACATTGCTTTTCCAATGCACTAAATGTATTTACAATCATAAAAATATTCCCCAGCTAGTCTTTTATTGAGCTATTTTTAACAACTAACAATGGCAGGATGATTGGCTTCCAAACATAATTAAGAAGATGTAGTATATTTGGAGGGGGGGGTGACCTTCTTTCTCCTCAAATTTTTTTTGTTATTGTTTTTAACTGGCCTGTTAATTATTATTTATTATCATATAACATTCTTTATGGACAAAGAATTTATAAATATCATCTTCAACCACATTCTTGCTACAAAAATATGGTGCGTGTGATACCTTCAAAGCCAATAAGCTATGGAATAAATTTCCATGAATGACAACCCACTTTGTCATATCCTGTTTGTGGCTGAGCCCATGGGACTTTTTAAATGGGTGCGGCAACATTACAGTTCAGACACCAAACAAAAGCAAAGACCTTTCACTTGATTTGAAGATCTCACAAATAGCAGAAATACAAAACTGGGATTGTTACAGCAGGGCACTGGAATCAACTGAGGGTAAAGCAAGACTGTCATAAGAGGCATATATATGAAATTCTACCTCTGTAAGGAGTCCCTAAATGCGAATTAAATAGAGCCAAGATCTATTCTGCATGAGTGTATTCCAGAGAAGTTAGAATGTTTCTTGCTGTCTCGTGGCTTGATATAATGGTGAAGGGGGCACTCTGTAAGACACACTGGCAAAGGGCCGAGGAAAGAATGTAATCTCATTGTCACTTGGGTCCTTCTTTTCTATAATAAGAATGATGGTCCAGAAACTCAAACTTCTCTATCTCCAAAGGTGTTGGTTCCTACCACAGAAAATTAGGAAAGCAGGTGTGTGTATGTGTGTGGGAAACAGTGTTCAGACATAAAGTAATACTTTAATTTAGGACATACAGGTACCATGGGGGGATCTATTATTAATGAGTCCCAAATGCAAGATACATCAGTAGTTTTGTAATAAGCTGGTCAGTCTTTAAGGGAGGGCTATATTGCAATGCCCAAAGTACTGAATACAGTCCCTAGAGATTTCTAAATTTTGCTGATGCATTGCATTTTTTAACATGACAGAAGGAAACAATATATATGTATGTATATATTTACATATGTATGCACACATGTATAAAGAGAGAGAATTAATTGTTCTATCATGTTTGTTTAATTTAATCATGCTTAATTCTGTGCTACCCAAGAATGCCATTCTAAGCTTTCACAAATTGTTGGTGCCTGCAAAGAACCAACACAACCATTCCTTGGAACCTCTATTAGTTATGGCTCAAGACAGGGGTGGGTTTTTTTGGCTGCATACTTTGCCAGCTATGCAAATATCTGTTTCAGATGAATGTTGCCAGGGCAACCTGTTATGGATTGACAACCACTTAAGATCAGAAAGCAATAAGGCAAGAATGACAGTTCTAATAACAGACACAAATAAGCAGGGGGCTCCCCAAAGAGTTCTATTGGGCCTGTGTTAATTTATTCATACAGGCTTTGAAGTCTGATATGTGCAGTGAAGGCCAAAATTGCAAATGGCATGTAATTACTGAGAATATGAAATACAAAGCAGAGATGATTCAGAAAGGATTTCCTCAAAATGAGCAAAGGATGAGAAAATGGAACATGATCCTTAACCCAAAAGAAATGTGTATACAGGTATTGGCAAAAACAATGCATGCCAAATTTGAACTGAGCATGATTAATCAAGCATGCTGAAGTACCGAAAACAACAAGTCAAGATTAGAAATCAGGAAATATCATCGGAAAAGAACCACTGATATTACACTTACTTTACATAAATTCATCCCATGGCTTAATTTGTAATAGAATAAACCACATTTTACAAAAAGAATGTCATAGCAATAAAGATTTGAAAAGCGGTAGCTGAAAACAACTTCAGAGTACGTTCTGTAGGAGGGAAGTTTATGAATTTTATGAATTATGACAAAAAGAGTTTGGCAAATACATGGTGGGGATGACACATGGCACCAGAAGAATAGCAATAGCACTCATACAGCTTCATAGTGCTTTATTCTCTAAAACTAGCAGTTTAGAGTCAGCATATACTAGCAGTTTTGACATAAACTAGCAGTTTAGAATCAGCCTATTGCCCCCAACAATCTGGGTCCTCATTTTACCAACTTCGGAAGAATGGAAGGCTGAGTCAACTTGAGCCCATCAGGATCGAACTCATTGCAGTAAGCAGAGTCGACCTACAACACTGTATTCTAACCACCGCACCAATACGGAGAGGAGGAGGAAGAGGACAGAGGAGCAGCAGAATGTGAGAGTGAATGGAGAGAGAGAGAGAGAGAGAGAGTCTCCTGTTTACTCCCATAATAGGAGAATGTGAGGCCATCCAATCCAACTAGGAGCCAGTTCAACAACAGGCCAAAGAAGCTATTTGACATGAGGCATATTGAACTTATTTACCACAAGATTACAGATGATTGTTTGGCTGGTATGACTTGGGGGAGGGGGGGAGCTTAGGAGACATTCGTGGAGAACTGGCTTATTATAGCTATCTGAAAGTACTATGGTCAGACAATCTCTCTTGCTGGACATCATGTCCTTAGGAAGTGGGAAATGACAGAACCTGTTTCCTTCATATATTCTTAGTGGATTTTCTGGAAGCATCTGATTTTTCTCTGCAAGGAAAAAGATGCTATCATATAATGCTATCTTATAAGAGTATTGCTTATAAGCTGTAAACCGCCCCGAGTCTTCGGAATGGGGCGGTATATAAATGTAAAAATAAATAAATAAATAAATAAACATCTTTTTATAGCCTGCAGGGCTATTTGTGACTGTTTGCATATTGTACTTTAAATGCTATGTATCCATATTAGAAGAATTAACACAAGGAACCTGATCTAATTGGAAAGAGGGAGTATCTCTATGCAATAACATTTATTGCATGCCACTGGGACTTACTCAGAAACATATATGTATGTATGTATGTATGTATGTATGTATGTATGTATGTATGTATGTATAATAACTACAAATACAAAGTGTAAATACACATACTTTTGTATTTATCAGAGCAAAGATCAGCAGCTACTCCAAACATTGAAAATGAAATGCAAAAATCATTGTGTGGCAGGCCTATTTTTTCTACTCCAAAGCAACAAAATGAAACGATGCTTTTTACAATGCAATTGTATGTAGATTGATTCATGAGTAAATGCCATGTTTTCAAGGGCCTAAAAGTGCTTTTTCAAGAGGCAATTGGACTTTCTTTGTTTTTTCCTTGAAGATGTTTCACTTCTAATCCAAGAAGCACTTTTGGGATAACCATGACCTGGATGATTGAGAATCTCCGTAAACATTTTCAAAGAGACTTATTCCTGTGTAGAAACATTCATAAGACCATAACTTTGGTTGATGTTCTGCTTCAATATGTCTCTATGTCTCTATGTCAGCAATCTCAGTTTAAAAGAAGTTAATGTTAAAAAGTGTATTACAGTAACAGTGACATAACATTAAAGAAAAAAAAGATTACCATCGCCCCTCCGCCCCCACCCCGCCAGTCTGTCTTTGCCAACTGGCACTTACTTTTTCATCAGCTCTGCAATTCTTTGGCATTCTTCCTTATCGTAAAACCAAATTCCATAAATGGACACTGTAAACGCACATCAAACACAAATGATGAACAACAGAGCCTCATGTACACCAGCTGCCCTTTTTGGCATTAGCCAGAATCAATGAATGTTGCTTGCAGAGGTGGTTCTAAAGCTTTAAAAATAAGACTATAAAATTCAAACAGTTGCAATTTAGTGTCTATTCTGCTACTCCATTTACCATTTATTATATGATGCAGACGTGCAATCACAACATTTCTAGCAACCAGATCAAGTTGACTGGGCGAAAGTCACCCACTCTGCTGTTCTCACAGTTCCAGAATACTCTCTTTTAACCTGCCTTGAAAACTATTCTGTTAGGAAACGACTAGACTTCATCCATGAATTTCGTCCATACGAAATTCATCATAATACTTACCATACTCAATGTCCCCATTATTCAACTTTTCAATTGAAAAGGGGAAGCTACTATTTTGCAAACCAAAGTGACACTCCGATTCCTTAAATTGGTCCTAGGATCCATAGAGGCCCTAAAGGCTTTCTTACAAAAGTGAAATTAAAGGGCCCAAGGTTATGTTTAAAAATATATCCACCAGCACAAAAGGGGGGGGGGGAGAAACCCTGAAATTTCTATGTGTTTCCTGTTAAATGAGTTCCATTGTTATTGTTCCATTTAACCTTTCAAACTCCATGTCCACTCCATTATTAACAGTTATAATACTCAAGCTCTACAAATCTCAGCCTCGTAGTAGTCTCATAAGAGACCAATATACTTTATGTCAACAATTTAAAAAAAAAACTCAGCGGGATCAGGCTAAAATACTTTATGTCCCATGTACTGTCCTGTACTGTAGTCCTCGACTTGGAGCCCCAACTGAGCCCAAAATTTCCACTGTTAAGCAAGACAGTTGTTAAGCAAGTTTTGCCCCATTTTACAACCTACCTTGACATATTTGTCAAGTGAACCATTGCAGTTGTTAAGTTAGTAATACAGTTGTTAAGGGCATCTGGCTTCCCCATGGACTTTATCAGAAGATCGCAAACGCTGATCACATGACCCCAGGACACTGCAACTGTCATAAATACATGCCAATTGCCAAGGGTCAGAAAGTTGATCAGACCATGGGGCTGTTGCAACTGTTGTGAGTGTGAAAACAGGCATAAGTCACTTTGTTCAGTGCTGTTGTAAGTTGGAACAGTCACTAAATGAATGACTGTAAGTCGAGGACTACTTAGAATGCAAACTAGCAGTTCAAAAGCATGTCATATGCAAGCAGGTAAATAGGTGCCACTTTGGTGGAAAGACGAGCTGGTGCTTTGTGGCGGACATCAGATCCCTGCCAGCACTGGACCTTCCCGGATGTGACACCCGTTTGTGAGATGACTTCAGTGGAGAGAGAAAGTCTCAGATGACACTGCAGGATGCCATTCATCTTTCTTGCACAAGTATGAACCAAATGGGTAACAGACTTAAGCAGAGAGAGAGAGAGAGAGAGAGAGGGAGAGGGAGGGAGGGAGGGAGAGAGAGAGAGAGAGAGAGAGAGAGAGAGAGAG
>JANHFL010010110.1:258141-268981 GCA_032468155.1 Oxyrhabdium leporinum | reverse complement strand
CCCTTCCTCTCTGTGGCAGCCCCTCAAATATTGGAACACTGCTATCATGTCTCCCCTGGTCCTTCTCTTCACTAGACAAGACAAGTCCAGGTCCTGTAACCGTTCTTTGTATGTTTGAGCCTCCAGACCCCTAATCATCCTGGTTGCTCTTCTCTGCACTTTTTCTAGAGCCTCCACATCTTTTTTATAGTGTGGTGACCAAACCTGGATACAGTATTCTAGTTGTGGTCGTACTAAGGCTTTATAGAGTGGTATTAGTATCTAAGGCCTAAGGCGAGACTAGAACTCCCAGTCTCCTGGCTTCTAGTTCTCAAACTGGGCTCAGTTCAGAGATGCTAACTACGGGCAGTCCTCAACTTACAACCACAAATGAGCCCAACATTTCTGCTGCTAAGCAAGACAGTTGTTAAGTGAGTTCTACCCTATTTTACAACCGTTCTTGCCACAGTTCTTAAGCAAATCGCTGCAGTTGTTAAGTTAGCAGCACAGTTGTTAAATCAATCTGGCTTCCCCATTGACTTTACTCGTCAGAAGGTTGCAAAAACTGATCACATGACCCCAGGACACTGTAACTGTCATAAATATGAAACGGATGCCAACAGTTCAAATTTTGATCAAGTGACCATGAGGATGCTGCAACAGTCATAAGTGTGAAAAGCGGCCATAGGCAAGGGTGGGCTGCTGGGGGTTCGTGAGGGTTCGGGCGGACCCTTAGCGAAGATTCTGCAGGGATCGCCGAACCCCCAAATCCCACTCCTGGCTGGCCCCTCCCACTCCACCCTGCCCCTCCCAGGAATTTCCATGTGGCTCTCTGTGGATGCAGATAAGTGCAGGGCGCACGTGGAGGCTCGGGGAGGGAGAAGAACAGGATTCCCTAGAGTGTCCGGAGCCCTGGGGGAGGCTCCAGGAAAGCCTCTGGACCTCGGGGAAGGCAAAAACTCTCCCCTCACCATGGTGCAGGAGGCCAGCTAGGCCATGCCCATCATGGCCACCCCCACCCAGCAACCAGGCAGCGAACCTGTTGCTGAGGTTTTTGAAGCCCGCCCCTGGTCAAAGGTCACTTTTTTCATTGCTATTGTAACTTCAAATTGTCACTAAATGAATGGTTGTATATGCTCTTCTACGTTGCATAGAACGTCTCTCAAAGTATTTGTGTAACTTTGGTGGGTGTCTATGTGTGTGTGTGTGTGTGTGTGTGTGTGTGTGTGTGTGTGCATGCACATAACTTAAGACTCACATTGTTCATTTCGAAGAAAGAGCAGTTTTACTAAGATAGTCCTGCCACCATGCCATAACTTAATTTTGCCTCTGCACTCTGCATTCATAAATGCTCAGGTTTCTGCCTGCATTTCAGAAGAAGCCAGAAATAGACTCCAACTGAAACCTTCTTCATGAATATCAGAAGGATCTGGGGGGAACCAGCTTATTATTCCTTAGGAATGGAATGATGGGAACCATGGTTGGCCAGGATTCTCTAAACCATGTGGAAAAGCCTGTATCTGAACTACCAGTCTCTTGCGTATTAACTCGAGAAAATTGCTGTCATTAAGGCAATAGAGCTAATGCTACATATTCTCCCAGTAGTTCTATGTATTCATAAACTAATGGCTGCAAAGGGATTTGGTTAGATGAATCATCTAGCACATGGAAAAGATGAAGATAATGACAAGAGAATATGTTTTGAATCATGACAAGGGATTCATGAATCTAGGAGTACGTTGATATTTTTAATATTGTCATGTTAATTATAAGATTTAATACATTGGGAATCTGGGACCTGCATATTTTCATTATAAAAAAATTGAGGTCTATTCCACTGAAATCCTATTACAATTGCTTCTCAGAGAAGAGGAGCACAGCTAATGATGTATTTGATGTTATAAGATTGAGAAAGACACGAAGCATTTTTTCTATTTCCTTCTTTCTGACTAGTATCAAGTCAATGTAAGAACTAATCTGATTGTTGAGATAAGTCTAATGATTTGTTGTTGTTCTTTGTAGAACGTTGCTTTGAAGTTGTTTAAAAAATATGTTTTACTATTGTGTTATTAGGTTGCATTATAGTTTCATCTGCATGCATGTCTCCGCATCTGTAAGTATGAATCAGTAAATATGCATTCCCAAGTGCTATGTAGGTGAAAGACGTGATTTACAGATTTAATTCCTATATAATAAGTTTCAAAATACAGTTAAGAAAATTGTGTCTTTATATATATGTTTTTCACCTGGCATCTCAGGTACCCTTAGTAAGTTGGCTTTGTGCTACTTTAAGGGACTTCATCTTTTGTACAAAGTTTGGAACATTTGAAAAATGAAGAATATATTATTGGACTGTGTAGTGACTATAACCATTCTACTATATATCCTGAATCAATGAAGCAATCCAGTCAATCAATCGATCAATCAGTCAATCACCATCATAATCTGTCAGAAACACAAAATTAAGTTCTTGCAGTTTAAATAATTTAAATAATTTAGAAGCCTCACATTAAAGACCAACCCAGAAAGAAATGAGAACAGAAACTCTTTTTCACATCTTAAGGTTTATTGGGTGGCCAAGAAAATATAAGTACAATTGTCTGCTGTATAAAATAAGTACCCCATTTGAAGTGTACTTTCTGAAAAGCCAAATAAGAGGAAGCAACAGTATAAAAACAATACTGGGAGAAGGAGGGTAGATTTCAGGGCTGCTCTGTTTAAGATGAGAACATCAAAATGGTACGTCAGACAGCAGAATATTTTCCTAAATATTTCTAAATATACTTTTCCTAAATATTTCTAAAAAAGTTGAATATTGAATATGATAGAGTCCTATAATTTCTTCCGGCTTAACAGTGTCTTTAGAGGTTCTGTTAAGTTGGCCTTATGCTATGCCTGAATCTAGCAGTGCTTCTCTATTCTTCCCAAAAATGCCTCCTACCATTCAACCAGAAATGGGTTCAACCAAAAGTGGTTAAGAAATGAGGCTCAGGAAAACCTTACATCCATATAGGCTGCGTTATAGTTGTGAGCTTGATTCAACTCCCAGCCGCCCAACTCACCAGTCAATCCCAAAACCTTCCGTTTCTACAGCCTGCTCGCGAGGATTTGCAGTTTGTCCAGCTTGGCCAATGTTTCCCGAGGCCTTCTGAATTCATGACCCTTCTTTGTCAGAGGCATAAAAATGTCACGCACCCTTCAAAACCCACTTCCTTTGATAAGGACCTTTGCCATTTCAAAATGAATGAAATCTCATGACCAAAAGCAAAGCAAACAATTTGTAAATGTAGAATAAAGTACTCTGATCTTCATTTTAAAAACAACAACAACAACAGACAAACACAAACCAATCAAACATAATTTCTTTGCGTTGTGATGACCCTCAACCCTGAGGCTGTCTGCTTGCCACAAGCTTTTGAATTTTGCAAAGTGCAGAAGCCGCACACTAAGTGTAATATAGTACACTTTCATTGTCAGGCCTGTAGTGCTGCTTTATTTTTCTAGCCATAAGCACAGGAGAGGGGTGGGGAAAGAGTGTTGCAAATGTATGGGGATGACACTAGAATGATGATGACACATAGAGCCTACTAATTTGTTTAGGGTAAGTATTTTACTAAAAAATAAGTTAAAACAAATCTTCAAAGTAATTTGTTGGAAGTTATATTTCGCAGCTTAATCAAGTTGGAGTTCCAAAAACTCTTCTCGGAGATTCTCTGGCAAAGACTAAACACGAGTGATAAAAGATCCTTCGCAAGTTTGTAAATGGGATTTTCAGGCCCAACTTCTGGGAAACATCACCTGAATTCATCTTGTGGATGAGATTTAATTTGTATCTGAGATTATTTTACAGAGGGTTGTCTTTAACAGCTTTATCAAGTATCAAGAAAATGAAGATGTATTTTTAATAGCAACTTCTACTTTGGCTATAAATGCTTGTCCTTTTAGGTTCCACGTGTTCAACAGTTTAAATAACATCTGTAAGGTATGCCAGCCTTTGGTGAAAGTTATCACTTCCATAATATTTCAGAAATGGTGACTTCTTCCTTCAGCTTATAAAGAATTCAAAGTATTTCCTTTTTTGACACCCACTGAACCTCAGCGAAGAATTGAAGAACGCTGTGACTGATCTCAAATATTCAGAGGTTCTCAAATCTCCTCAGGTTTTTTTTTTTACTCCTTTTCATCTAACTTACTTTCCTATTTACAATTTTGACGTCTTCTTGTAGATCAGTGAGCAGAATTTTGGAAACGAATGGTTTGTGGTGCTGTAGCTTCCAAAAAGAGATGAGTTTTCTATTTAAAAAAAAAGAAAAAAGAATCCCCAGAAACAAAGAAATATGATTATGAATCCAGCATTGCACTTTGGGTGTAAATTCCAACCAATTTCTTCCATCTCATTTCTTTCAAAGAAAGTTGACATAACTTCAAATACCTGATCTGCATAGCCTCTGCTATACACAAAAAGCCTGGCATGGCCCTCAGACATATGGATTGCTGATACATGCTGAATACTTGAAAAAGACAAAGAATACTAAGAAGTCAGTTGGTGTTTCGTTGATGATATAGAAGCCTTCTTATGCAGATCATGTTAAATTGTGCAATGCGCTTAAGAAAATAAGAATCCCAGAATCTCTTAGTCTTGATGCAAAACCAGGAAGACCCAGTCAGGGCAGAACATGGTGAAACAAATTGGCTCCAGGTTGGGAAAAGAGTGACACAAGGCTGTATACTTGTCTCCTTGCATACTGAATATATATTAAGAAAAGCAGTATTTGAAGAAGATGGGCCTAGGTTGATGACAGTAATCTGTTTAGTTGAAAATGCAAAGAATCTGCAAGCTCTAGTAAGAAAAGTCAAGGAGCAGAGAGGAAAAAATGAGATTAAAATTAAATATATTCCACCAACAATAAAGGAACATGTGGTTAAAAAAATATGCTGCAGTGTAGCCATGAAGACCTTGAAAAATATACTCAGATGATGCCACGTGATTTGATCTACAAACATCAGAATAGTAAAGGCAGTGGTACTCATGTGACACTTTACGGAAGCAAAAGTTGGACTTTAGCAGAAGATGATAGAAATAGTATTGATGCTTTTGAATGTTAGTGTTAGACCACTATTCTGAATAAAGTCTATTGGTATACCTTTAAGTCTTCTCAATCCACTATTTTATGGCAAAATAGATATGCAACTATGTTTTATCCAAGAAAAGTAACTTAAGCCCACTGATTATAACAGCTGTAATCACTTAAACTTTGTTTTTTGTTCTGTGAAGTGGAAGATCACAGTAAAATGGTTGAAATTATCGTACAGCCTGTCTTTAGAAAATTGAATATTTTTTTTAAAAAAAACCTTATTTTGTCCAGTTTTAAGTTGTTTTCATTACAGTCTATATTATTATCATAAAAAGCTTGTCAAAAATCCTTTAACATTGTCAATCTCCAGTTGAAGGCGGTTCGGAAAAATTCAGATGGAAAACTTAATAAAAATAGATCTTTATCAAGTGATCATATAGAATAGAGTTTTTTTATCCTTTAAAAGCCACAAAACTTAAATGTAACCTGTTGACAATAGCAAACTGCCAGAGCCCCATGTGGATATCTCCATCCTCAAATTTTCTCTTTTTCTCACTCTGTTCTTAATTTCCCTCCATAGCACGGGGAACAGTGGGGAAATGATAGATTATTCTTGTTGGAACATATCACTAAGAGAAGGCATTTGAAATGTTGATTCCTTAGGTAGTTCGGCATATATAAAAAAGGATGCCAGTTCAATACTTCTAAATTGTTACTTTGGACCTTCTTTTCAACATTCTATTTCTGTAATATGTGACAGTTTTTCTTCCTTGCTCTTCTAGAAATCGTTGTCCATCGAAAATGTTACTATTTCAAAGACATTCATCGCAGGCAAAGATTGAATGGAACAGAGGCTAAACCGGAGCCAATATTTCCAACAAGCTTTTTCTGAACTCTCTGGAACTTATTTATCATAGTCTAGCTTTAAAACAGAATAAAGTCTTCCTTCCACTATCTGAAATGTTTACAGTATTGATTACATACTGATCTTCTTGTTTCCATAGATCTGATAAAAAAGGCACTTACGGGTTGGCAATCTAATTTTGCTACCTGTAGGAATGACCTTCAGAGACAGGAGAAAAAGCCACAAATTAGATAACCATCATGCAAAAGAATCTCAGCCCACAGGAGGAAAAACAATGTGGAAAGCAGTTCAGAAGGGATCCGCTCTAGTTTCCTTGAAAGTAAAAGTAAGGGAGGGGAAAAATACTTTCAGTCATGCAAGATTCTGTTATTGTAGAACAATGACTCATAGTTTGGGCTACTAGTCTAGGCGACCTCAAAGGGCTGACACTACCTGATATTTTGGAGACTGGAAAAAGTCCCATCTCAGCCCCAATATCAGTGGGTAGTTCCCCCCCTCCCACATAGGAGTAAGAATAAAAATGGCTGTGAGAGTTGGAGCCTAAAGAAGGCGGAGCGCTGATGAGTTGATGCTGTTGAATTGTTGTGCTGGAGAAAACTCTTGAGAGTCTTGTGGACTGCAATGAGATCAAACCAGTCAATCCTAAAGGAAATCATTCCTGACTGTTCTTTGGAAGGACGGATGCTGAAGGTGAAGCTCAAATACTTTGGCCGCCAAGTGAGAAAAGAAAACTCATTGGAAAAGACCCTGATGTTGGGAACGATTGAGGGCAAAAGGAGAGGGGGATAGTAGTGGATGAGATGGTTAGATAGCGTCATCGATGCAATGAATACGAGTTTGGGCAAAGTCTGGGAGACAGTGGACAACAGGGGATCGGTGTGTTATGGTCCATGGAGTCATGAAGAATCAGATACGATTTAATGACTGAATAACAAAAAAGAATAATTCATAAACCAGATAATTCTTGCAAAATCTGTATACTCTTTATACCTTTACCAAATATTGTGTGAGATTTCAGGGGAGAATCTTTTGAGAAGTCTTAAAAGTTTTAATTAATGCACTTATTATTAAAATTCGGGTGGTCATGACATTACATGAAATTGAAACTGAATCTGAAAGTCTAGCAATCCCTATCATATTTTCTATTCCTTTGTAATTTATGGATCAAAGTGAAAATAAATTATTATAAATTGTTTAATTATAATAAAATTGTTATATTAAGGGAAGAAAACTTCTGAAAACCATAGCTCTCAGCACTGTTCACTATTATTATCCATTATATAAATTTTGTATCCCATAATTATCTGTGCTGTTAATGCAAATTGCTTGAAGAATTAAATGTTATGGTTTCCAATGGGAGTTGACTTGTTCTTCACTGACTGGATTGCCATGTTGATTGAAGTATACTTGCCCACTGGTTTTTATATAAGTTTGAATTTTACAAAGAGCTTCATTTTTACACCAATTCACAAAAGTGCATTAAAACATTAATAAATAAAGGAATGTGTACAATACACATTTACTGCTAGGCATTTTGTAAGAAAATTCACTAAAATGTGTTTATGAATGTCACGTTTATTGTGGAAGCAGGATGGAGAATCTGATTTATGAATAAGCATGCGGTATGCGATATTGAATTGATCACACGATCCATCTCTAAAGACAGATGACATTTTATTGAACTAGAAACCAGACTGAAGCTGTTTGAACTGTGAATGTGCTGACATCATCCACAGATAGCCAGATAAGAAAGCATAGCCTCAAAACATCAATTCATTAATCAGCTTGGCTAATTCATTAACAGTAGGTTAAAAGCCATAGGTTTTTAATCAGCAATTTTTAATTGAAACTGTTCCCCCTTCTTGTTTTATTTTAAGGGTGCCCTGAGTTTCTATTATTGTTAAGACATCTCATTTCACCATTCAATTAAACAGATGTCCAGGTTCACATTTTCACAGAGACCACCGATGGAGCTAGATAAGGAGGGTTCTTTCCTTAGAAAATAGCAGTTTTAGGCTATCCAGATGAACAGGCTGCCTTCTGAGTAAGCAGAAGGACAAAACTTCTTTTAAAAGCTCAACTTGAATTTCATATGATGAGTCTTATGAGTAGCCAAGAGGAGTAGCCACTTCTTTTATTTTGTTTGATGTAGTGGTAAGATCCTGAGCAAGAAGCTTAGGATTTCCTGAAAATCTAGGGCAAAGTCTGAAGTAATGAATTGAATTCTCATCAGAGGTGGCTTAGATTTTAAAAATTAAATGGGCTTCATTAACTTGAATATAGAAAAACTAAGATAACTAATTTATTCCTCAACATTTTCATATAGGCATTCTTTTAAAAGAATACACATGTAAAATATGGCCAAGAATTGGAGAAACTCCCCAATAAGAAAAAGTTTAGAGGTTTTTTACTTATGAAAAAAAAAAGACACAAATGAGGATCTCAAGGAGAAAATGAAGTATGAATGGTATCAAGAATGTGGTTCAAGATAAAAGAAAGCAGTTTATCTTGCAGTTCATCTACAGAATCCAGCACTTCTCAGTGCTGTGATCATGGCCAACTTGAACAATTTTAAAGAGAAATTAAGCTAATTTGTAGAGATAAGTCTTCAATGGTTTCTTGTATGATAGTTATATTTCCCAGGCATAGGGGACTTCCAAAAATCCAATAACTGCTAAGCAGCAAGCCCATAAGGAAAATTCTCTTTGCTGCTGTCAGCCCTATAATTTATTTGTTTATATGTTAAATGTATATGCTGCCCATCTCCTAATTAAGCAACTCTGGGCAGACCAGTTTAAGAAACCAATGCTATATAGGTCTAAACGTTATTTTATTAGTACAGCTATAATAACAGAATTTTGCAAGTCTGAATGTGCTTCCCTTCTTCCCTCTTCATTTTTGCGTGAATTAGAGAGGTCCTAAGGCATTTTTTCAAGGTAGTTTATTGGAATGCACTCAAGCTGCCTGGTTTGATTGCTGTTTTGGTAATGGATTTTCCTAATGTCCTTCAAGGCCATTCTTTATGCCCTCAACAGCTGCTGGATTTTAGCAGCCCAGATCTGGTAGCTTTAGAATGGCATCCTCTCTGCTGCTCATATGCCCAAGTGGGTAGTGTTCAGAAGCACCCTGGGCCTGAACCTGGGAATGCAACCATCGTGATTAAAAACCATTGTAGTAACATTGCTGAGAAAGTGGTTGGTCTGCAGTTGATGATTATTTAAACCTATTTCGGTTGGATTTCAAGATGGGATTTAGTACTGAGATAGCCTTGGTCATGCTTCTTGATGACTTGCTGCATCCACTTTGATGGAGGTGCTCCATCCATTCTTGTACTCCTTGATCTCTCAGCGGCTTTTGATATTGTTACCCATGATACCTTTCTGCACTGTCTTGGAGGTACTGTCTTACAGCGATTCTCTTCCTTTTTCCAGGGATGTTTACAGTAGATGTTGGTTAGGAAGAAGAGTGTGGGGTACCACAGGGTCCTACTGTCTTTCATCTCCTTTTCAACATCCATGCCAGAGGTGTCCAATCTTGGCAATTTTAAAACTCGTAAACTTCAAGTCCCAGAATTCCCCAGCCAATTGATCTATGTGAAACCACTGGATGAGTTCATCCACTGGTTTGGAGCTTGGTATCATCAGTATGTTGATGAAACTCACTATACGTTTCAACCCAGGCCGGCCAAGTGAGGCTTTCAAGGCTCTTATCTGAATGCCTGGAAGCTTTGTGGGATTCTCTGTCTGAGCCAATCCTACCAAAATCAAGTGCTGAGGTTCTTTGAGGTGACCAGATTTGGGGATATTCCATCATTGACCTTGAATAGGACAGAACCTCCTCTTTCAAGATTGGTCCATAATATCTTCCTGAACTTACAATTCCTACTTGAAGATGTGGCAGGAAGGCTTTTGCCCAATTCCATCTGATGTGCTAGTTACTCCTTTTCCTTAATCGGGAACTTGAGACTGTTATTCTTGACCTAATCACCTTCTGGTTTGACTATTGCAACATACTGTATATTTGAGCAGTTATTGGCATGTCTTGGAAGGCTCATGTACCACCTGTGATTTGCAAGCTGTACTGGCTGCCAGTTTGCTTTTGGGTGTGATTCAAAGTGTTGGTCATTATCTATAAAGTCCTACATGGCATAGTGCTGGTTACTAGAGAGACCATCTGTCACCCTTAGCATCTGCCTGGCCAATTTGATCCAGCAGGTTTGGGTGTACTCCAGATTTCTTTTATTAAACCATGTCATCTATTCAGGCCTCTGTAGTAGCACCTGTCCTTTGGAATGAGATTGCCCCTAAGATCTGGATGGCCCCCCTCTGCTATAGAAAGAGTTCTTTGCCCAAGTTTCCTATGAGGAAGAGTGAGACCCTGACCATTGTTCTTGCCATCTTTCATCTTTTATCAATTCCATTGTAATTTTTTTTTAAAATGTTGTGGGCCATCCAGAGTTGTTGAGAGTTAAGCGGCATACAAATTTAGTTCACCATCTTCACCTCCAGCACACCTGAACTGCTGGTGAGTTTCTAATAGGCACTTGATTGGCAATTGGTCGTAAGAAAATAATGCTGGTTTAGCTTTCCTTCATAGGAAAGGTGTTCAAAACAGAGGAAATTGTGGAAACCTTTTGGGAAAAGTGTATTTTTGAGGTTTGATGGCTAATAACACCACTTTTTTTGGAGTAATAAAATTATATATCAATGGAAAGATAATTTAATCAAGAATGTAATGCAATAACTTTTATGAAGGATTTCCTATTAGTTATAAAGAAGAAAAGTGAAACACATAGAAAAAACGAGATATACAAAAATTATCACCATGTCAGTTAATACTTAGTCGGGTAACCTTTAGCATGAATTACGGCCTTACAACGTCTTCCCATGGAGTGAACCAAGTCTTTTAGTTCTGCAGCTGT
>JANHFL010010110.1:224998-243577 GCA_032468155.1 Oxyrhabdium leporinum | reverse complement strand
ACTGTCCCAGAAAAGGTTTTAAAAAATGTTATTCTCCTTACTTCAGTGACATAGCATCTCTGGCTAGACTCGCTGTGTTTTCCATAAGAAACTGAGTGTAGAGTACTTAGATTACATTACTTCCTCTTACTTTGAGAGGGCTTTCCTTAATGGCTTTCCTAAATGCTGGGCCTCAGGATATGAGCTCCTGATTGCATAACATGGTAGTAAACAAAGGATAATACAGAAAACTTGTGATTTTTTTTTTCTCTTCTCCAGCAATTGTCTAGATTTTTGCAGGCCCCATCTAGTAACCTCACCAAATGTTGCCATTTAAAATATGATTTACTCCTGCTCCGATATTTTTAACGTGCTTTGTGTTCTCTTATTGTTGTAAGTTCTCAAGAGTCTTTTCCGAAAAACCTGTTTGTGGGTTGAAGAGTGGGAGTTGAATGCTCAAAACAAATAATTGTTCAGTGAACATAACATCTTGGGAGATGTATGCGATTGCTAGCTGAAGGTAAGCTGTGCCCTATGTTTCCTTAAGTCTAGCAAGCCACATGTGCCCCAGTTCAACAAAGAACTACACAAAAGCGGCAGCAGATTTCTTTGTGTGTGCGCGCATATTTAGCGGGATGGGGAATTGTATCCACAGGCAGGTGCTGCACACATAATTATGGCCCTGCCTGCCTTATGCCAAATCAGGCTGTGCCTGAATTCAAGCATAAGGCTAAGCTGTTAGATGGTTTGCTTTGTTCTGGATTAGTGTGATTGGTGGGTTCTCAGCTATTAAGGTTTTGGCAGCCATCTTTATGGATTACTACCATGCAGGAACTAAGCTGAAAGCCCACAGACAAAATATGATTTAGTGTAATGTGTGAATGCAAGTCATCAGCCAAAATCCACAACTCTAAAGCAGGTCAAGTAGCCAAGGTTTCGGTCCAAAGGTTGCATGTAAATGTGGGGAGGGACAGCTGTAGATAAGATACCCTTGAAGGAACATATTTTTATGTACACGCACACATAAAGATGCAGCGTGTGTCACATATACACACCAGAGTGGACATGCAGAGCCTCTTCAGTTTCTCCTGCAGTTTCCTCTTGGTTTATCCATCCTACAGTTCCTCCTGATTTCTTTGCTTTTGTAGAAGACCATCGACCCCTCTTGTTGTAGAGGGAGAACCAAGTAAATGCACTTGCTGCAGTTCTGAGAAAGCTGTGAGGTAATAATAATAAAAAAAGAGCAGTTCTCCAAAACCTGATGTTAGAGCCATTTTAGAACAGAAGCAAAATAGCAAATCTTCTGTTCGTTGTACCATGTTGACATCATGGAACATCACAGAAATGTGGCTGCTTTCAGGGAATTGACAGCACCAGTCACAAGAAAGTTGGCAAGTCAGAAAAGATAGACTAATGAGGGCAGGTGTCAACCTTACAAGGTAGACCAGACTAAGAACAAATGTCATGGTAGGCCAGGACTATTTTTATTGTAATAGTTATAATAACAAAATATTGCAAGTCTGAATGTGTTTCCTTCTTCTTCACTTTACTTTACCAAGAGCTAGGGAGACACTTGCCTGAAGTAGGTACTCAGGTTATTTTCTTGGCCTGGCCTCAGAACCTTCTTATCTGGTTGTTGCTTTGGTGATGGCTCTTCTTCCTCCTGTCCATCAATACCACTCTCTATGCCTTCTACATCAGGGGAGTATTCATTTTATTTATTTAAATAATTTATGTCCATCTCACAATAGTGACTTTAGGCAGCGGGCAAAGATTTAAACTCAACAATGAAAACTATAACACATGATTCTTGAGATATATAATGCCTTCCAATTATGAGCCGTGGTGGCACAGTGGTTAGAATGCAGTACTGCAGGCTACTTCTGTACTGCCAGCAGTTCGGCAGTTTGAATCTCACCAGGCTCAAAGTTGACTCAGCCTTCCATCCTTCTGAGTAAAATGGGTAAAATGGGTAAAATGAGGACCCAGATTGTTGGGGGCAAGGGTGGGCTGCTACCGGTTCGCGCTGGTTCGGGCAAACAGGTTGTTAATTTTATGGCCAGTTTGGTGAGCTGGTAGTTCCCACCACTGCTTGGCCCTGCCCACCCTGCCCTGTCCCTCCCAGGAGTCCCCAGGTAGCCTGTTTTGGATTGCAGGTAAGTGCAGGACCTGTGCGGAGGCTCAGGGAGGACAAAAAGCAGGCCTCCCGGAAGTTCCAGAAAGCTGGAAACAGGCCCTTTTCCAGCCTCCAGGGAGCCTCCGGAGCCCGAGGAGGCCGTTTTCACCCTCCCAGAGGCTCGAGGAAAGCCACCGGAGCCCAGGGAGGATGAAAAATGCCCCCCACAGCCCATTTTTGCTCCCAGGGTGGTGTAGGAGGCTGATTAGACCACGCCCATCATGGCCACACCTACCCAGCACCTGGGCAGAGAACCGGTTGCTAAATTATTTGAAACCCACTCCTAGTTAGCGGTGATATGCTGACACTGTAAACCACTTAGAGGGGGCTGTAAAGCACTATGAAGCGATATATAAATCGAAGTGCTATTGCTATTGCTTTAAAAATGCATTGACAATAAGGCTAACTTAACCTCTTTGTCCATGCACCTGAGGAAATTGCCAAATGTTTGGAGTGTTATGAAAGGTTTACAGGATCAGGCCATCTGGATATCCAGGGAGAATCTGTTCCACAAGACAGGAACTGCCACAGAGAAGGCATGGTTCCTAAGTCCAAAGAGATGACATGGTTTAATAGAGAGAACCTGGAGCAGGCACTCTTTGCTAGATCTGGTGGGCTGAGCAGGGCTTTATAGATGCAGATAGTGGGCAGAGGGGGGCAAATATGGCCCCTTTACAATTTATGGACTTCAACTCCCAGTATTCCTGAGCCAGACATGCCTATCCTTGTACTATAGGCTCTGAAATTTAAATGAGAATAAAATCCATAAATTGGCAGTTCAGAGGCCTTTATTCAGCTTGCTGCTAAGTCCTATCAAACAGCTGATCCTTAAAACTTCAGCATTTTTAAAAGTGCTGTATCCAGTCCTGGTTACTTCTGGCTCATTCTGTGAATTCTACTTCAGGTTTCTATAATGTGGTGGATTATAATAACTTGGTGATGCCTGAGATAGGTCTGGGATTCCCTCAGAATAGCTGGAGCGATACATGATTTATATGCTAGTAAAAAATGAGGCATAGGATCCTTCTAATTTAAGATGCAGGTCATCTCCTGTAGATTACATCTTGAATACCACCATATGAAAACTGAAATATGAAATGTGCAACTATCATAAACACATCCCAGTTTCCAAGCACCTGAAATTTGATCACATGATCATGGGAATGAAGCAACGGTTCATAAGTGTGAAAACTGGTCATAGATCACTTATTTTCCATATGATTGTTACTTCAAATGATTACTAAACAAATGATTGTTGAGTTGAAGACTACCTGTAAAAGAAATCTGGAGGAGTAAAGGGACTATAATTGCCCTCTCGGTTTCTTAGTCCATCCTAAAATGGCCCTTGGGCTGGGAGTCTTTCATAAGCCAATGATTGATAAACTAATGGACATCTAATCTTGAATACATTTCAGATAACATTAATAACTTTTTCCTAAATATTTTCCATGATTATTTCTTTCTGCATCTTTTTTTTTCTCTACCATTTAAAAAATAATAAAATTATCCTTATTTTATTTAAAACAATGGAATTGCATCATAGTTTAGGCACTTTTTAAAAACAAAAATCTTGATAGCTACCTCGTTATGCACCCTATGTTATTTCAGTAATAAAATATCATGCTTGTGAGGTGTGTTGTTTTGTTTGAAGAGCTTGGCTGGAAATATTAAACATTTTGCCTGGGCAGATGGACAATGTGGCCATTTTAAAAACGGCAACACATATATGAATTTAATTAGAAAGTGATTTGACAGGCACTTTCTCCATGATTCATTTTTTTTTCTGGAAAATATATCAAGAGCAGTTATTGAATTCAGAAATAATATTTCCAATTCTATAGGTGGTTATTGGCTACCTTGGTTGATGACTTTCACTAGGATTTTTTTTTTCAAAATATGGAATGACATGACCTTATGAAATCTTTAACATGACACTTAAGACAGAAGAAGAACTGTTGCACTCTTTATTCTACTTTTTATTTTTAAATTTTCTTTGCACAAAGGCAGTTATCTGAAAGCATGCTAACTTTTCTGCAGCTAGTTTCAATAAATACCTTTTAGTATCATTTGTACATTTGCAGTGTTTATTTTTTCAATGTTTCTGTCCTGCTTATCCATAAAAGACTATCCAGGACTGTAAAACAATCTTACAGAACATTAGCGCAACCTAATATTCTGAATATCTACACTTTCAATTGAAATACAAGTAAGAAATGGAACCAGAATAATAAACTCCGAGTGTGGTGGAGGGTAGTCTGGATTTCCAGGAGGGTGGTCTGCATTCAAGAGGAGTAAGAGACAGAAAAATTTAGATCATTTGGATCGGACGAAGAGAGTCAAGACAGCTCCTCCTTAGGAGTTCTCAGAGTATATTTTTAATAATGAAAAAACTTAGGGCCTGGGACAGCATTATTAAAACCTTGAAGTCCACCAGCTACTATCTTAGACAGCCGATTCCTTCTTTTAGAGCAAGCGGAATGTGACTCTGAAAAGATTCTCGAAATAATTGTCATGTGGCCACATTCTACACTAACTACAGTTTCCAGATTATCTTCAAAGTATATTTTGTGTTGCGGTAGTCCAAATGGCAATTTTATAGAACATGGACTACTGTACTGTATTTTCTGTCGATTTTGGGGTGAGATGTCAGCTGTATGCTGATTACAGACAATTATACAGTGTCACCCTAGGGAAGACTTCTGCTGTTGTTGAGGTCTTTTATGTCTGGAGCCTGTGAGAACTGGATGAGACAAGCTTAAGCTCAGTAATGAAAGTTCGTTTCTGGCTCCATGCTCTAGACAGAGTTAGATTTCCCCTAAAAGTACAGGCGCATAGGCTGAGAGTATTCATGAACTCAGGGCTTCAGCTCAAGCAGCTGATGGAGGACGTGGCCAAGGGAGCTTTTACCCAGTTAGGTTGGTGTATCACCTGCAGACCTTTTAAGACCACGAAGCCCTTGGAATAGTAATTCAGGGCCTTATCACAAGATGATTAAATTCTGGAATGCTTGGGCCCATTTTGAAGACAATGTCCTGGTTCCGAGTAATGCTCCCAACCAATTCAAGACCCTGAGGCCTTGGTTTCCTCAAAAATCCTGTTTATTCGGTATATCATATCAGCATGGTCAGGTATAAAACCAACTGACTAATTCCTGCATTTTTTGTATAATTAAAGAATAGATACTGTTCATCACCCCCCCCCCCCTTGTGTTACAGGTCACATTAGCCAATCAAGCAGGCGATGACCTTCTCAGCACCCCCTCCTGCCATTGCTAGGGCACGTTGATCTGGCCTTGGTTCTCAGGAGCCTTATCTTTGTTATGTCTGGCACATTGGAGGAAAGCATTTTACATTCCATAAGTCTCTCTCCCCATAAGTATGGCAACGAAGAAACAAAGCGAGAAAATATGGCGTCAGCTAGAGTCGTTTCAAGAGTTGACAGACAACTTGAAAGCTGCAGTTGCTTTGGAAAGCACTGACCTAGTTGCTGATGTTGACATTAACCTATAAAGCCAATGTTAGCTTTGGGATGTCTGCTCCAGATGGACTTTGCCCATCCTGTGTGGTCCTACCAGGAGAAGATACTAGCATCCTCCCCTCAGACAAGATAAAGCCAGCAAGACCTGAAGCAGATCTTCTGAGTGTTCTCCCATCATAATGGAATAGTTATCTCTGGGAGGTTCAGCTGGCTTCTAACCTACTCATCTTTTGCAAAGTGGTCTTGTTTAGACTTGCGATTATGCATAAGTGATGATGTAGGGCTGCTTCAGTATTCCATTATTTTGCTTTATGGTTTGAGACCCGATCCCATGCGAACAACAGGCATTCCAAAGAATTTGGTTTTGCGGTCTTTAATGCTGGCCATTACTTGTTCCCCCCCCCACAGCCAGTCTAAATATTTTATTTTTCGAGCATTTAAAATATGCAAAGAGACTGGTTTCATAAATGTGAAGTATTTGTGAGGAGAGTACTTTTTAATTCTGTAATGGCTGTATTATTGCAATATTGTGTTCTGTATATGAATAGTTTTATTCCTGATCCCTCTATCTTGACCTAAATATGTTGATGTTTTCTTTTTTTTAAAAAAGAAAAAGAAACAGAAAAACCAAAGTATAGAGAAAACAAAATATAATTATTAATGTTATATCAAATTTATTTTTTTAAAAAATTACAGGTTGCTATAAACAATATGATGAAACAGTACCTTTACCTGAAGACTTTGGAAAGTGACACTGGCCCATAATCAATGAATTTTCTCAGATCTATTTTTTGCTAATATTGGTACAGTCAACCCCACAATTGACTTTAAATTAAAATGCTTCCTGAGGTGAACTTTCCTCGAAGGCTTTTAATTTCCACTTCTCATCTTTGCCCTGATCATGTTAAAACAAGGGCCAGATGGCTGTGCATAGATTTTCTGCAAAAAGGAGTTGTGACTCAAATTTTAATGAGGCATTTTGTTTTGCTTTGTTTTGTGCAGTTCCATATCCCTTTAAACAAAAGACATTTGTGCAGATTTATTTCTGAGGTTTGATAAATAGTAAGAATAATTCTGAATAACCTAAGTGCGTATCACAGAACAGTTGCTTCTGTTTCACATGTCTTTCCTATGATGAATAAAAAAAGTGTTGGGTTATGTGTTTACTGGTCCCTCGGTGTCAAAAGTTCATCCATGCCAAAATAGCTATCCATGTGGAAGAAAAACACACTAGAACCCAATTTTCTTGCAGTCTTGGGAAGTAAGAATTTCGAAGAAACCCTGAGTGGAATTTGGCTCTGCATTTAAATACAAGAGTCGAACCACGGTTTCCACCAACACCTTTACCAAAGGAATAATGAATACCAAAGTCAATTTTTCATACACACAAACTCGTACTGTATGTGTGTTTCTAATATCAGTGAATAGTAGTGTAATCAAAGAAATACATTGCACATTTATGGATTCACTTGAATAAATGGAATTCACCAGCTAAACAATTTAATCATCTGCCTTGTAATTAGATCTGGGTTACACAAATCCAGATAACTCTTAGATGACATCAAGGAGACACCAAAGGTAGCATCTCATATTTCTTTGGATTTTTGCATCCCAGACCCAGAGGCCTGAGTTTAATATATTCTTACATTGAAATATTCAAAGCATACCAAAGTTTAACATGATTTCAGTAGGGCAATCCATCTCAGAAATTAGAGCAAGTGAAATACTTCATATTTTAATATGCAAGAATCTGTAGTTCATCTTTTAATCAATTCAAGTTAAATAAAAGCTACTGATATACTGATATATTGGGCCTCTAGGTGTGATAATCACTGTTTCAGATAAGGTACGTCTGAAAAATGAAAAAAAATAGATGTATCATTCAAAGGAATGATCTAGAGCAGGAGTCCCCCAACTCCCTGGCCATGGCCCACTACCAGGCCACGGCCCACCACTGGGCCATGGTCTATTTGGAACCAGTCCGCATGAGCAGTGAGCTGGCACAAACACACATGCACAGCTCAACTTGCACAAGTGGCAGGCGAGCATGCATGCATACGCATGTGCAGCTCAACTTGCAAGTCAAGCTGTGCATGCATGTGCATGTGCTCTGGCCTGCCACTCATGCAAGTTAAGCTCCATGTGCAGCCCAGTTTCCCTCTGCCCCCCAGCCGGGCCACCAAGCCCTAAATGTTGGGGACTACTGATCTAGAGATTCCCAGGGTTTAGTTCTGAAGGTTTCTCTTATACTTGGAACATTGTATTCTATCAATAATCATAATAATTTGGCTGTTCAGTCAACCATGATAATGATAATAATAAAGGAACAAAAGTTCGGTTCGTAATTGACAGAAAATTTTGGAAAACTACAAGAGAAGGAAGACCAATTTGAATGTAGCTTGGATTGATTACAAGAAGGCATTTGATACCCTGCCACATGATTGGATAGTCAAGTGCCTAGAAGTAACAGGAGTAACAGTAGAGACATCAGAACCTTTGTGCAAATATTAATAACACAATGGAAGATATAGTTGCTGGTCAATGGTGTTTGATTGGTAGAGGTTAATATCAACTCAAAAACCTTTCAAGGAGACTCACTATCACCACTACTGTTTGTCATTGCATTGATTCCTCTGCCAACAATACTAAACAAGTCAGACCACGGCTAGTAAACATCAAAAATATCTACCAGGTTATTCCACCTTCCTTCCATGGATGATCTGATGCTGTATGAAATTCCAAACACATTTTAACTAGAATTGCTGCTTTTATTGCAATAGTTTGGACTGGACACCAGTCAAATGTCCATCTTCATCTTCATCCTCAACAAAGGAAAAATAGTGAAAACTTGAGGAATCAAGATGTCCTATGGAAATACATCAAGAGTCTGGATGAGGAAGATCTTTACAAATACCTGGACATCCTTCAAGCTGACAACATCAAGCACACAGAAGTCAAGAGGAGGGTTAGAAGTGAATACATCAAGAGGCTGAAAAATGCTTTAAAGTCCAAACTCAGTGGAGGAAATACCATTGAGGAAATTAACATCTGGGTAATTCTAGTCATTAGATACACAGCTAAGTCCAGTTGCCTGGACTTAGCCAGAACTAAAAGCTCTGGATAGGGAGGCCAGAAAAATAATGGCAATGAATCATGCCCTTCATTCATACAGAGATATTGACAGAATCTACTTGGCAAGGAAAATAGTTGGGCATGGAATGTTGGAAGTACACTAGACAGTTGAAGAAGAAAAAAAGAGCATTGGAAGAAGAGAGAAGGTGAGTTGGTACTTTTTAATCCCACAATATAAGTTTCAGTCAGATATCTGCCACAGCTACCACTGATTAATCCTTTCAACTTGCAATCTTCATGTGGAGGCTGACAATCTAAACTATTTACAGTTTGTTATTTATTCTCATTTTTGTCAATCTCAAAATGCAGAGCATGTGCAGCATTATCTCCAGCTCATCAGTGTCCAGCTAAGCAAGATAAGAATGAAAAAAGAAATCATTTGGTGTCCTATTTCCACAACTTTTGGAGCAACAAAAGCCACTCCATCTCTCCAATCCACCCAGAATGGAAATAAAATTAATGGTTCCTACCGCCCAGGAAAGGTATGTGTATTTTCTCTTACTATTTGCAAAATTAGCATCATCTGAATGGTTGCTATAAGAAGCTGACTGCAAAGACATCATTCCTTTTGTTGTTAAATATCTCTTGCAAATTATGAAAATGAAAAGAATGCATGTCAGCAGAGCTGCAAGCAGATGTTTCCTAATAGATGCAGCAAGGTTGCACATTGCTACAATAGCTGGAATTAGGCCTAAGGAGAGGGAGAGGCTCAGTTGGTACATTGTTCTGTGGCCCATGGAGCTCAAAGGGGGCTCATGAAGGGGATTTTTTTGGGAAATTTTTACAAAACCAAATCTTTAAGAAGAAAAACAATATTGGATATATACTTCATACTCTATACTTTGTGTGTATAGTAAAATGAGAGAGGGTGAGGGAGGGGGCGGCAGTAACCTTTGCATGGCAGAAGCACCACTTGAAGGTCAGTTCGGGATTCTTGTTAGCCACCAGAGCTGCCTCCCCTCCCAGTGGAAGGACTAGCAAGGCTCCGTGGCTAGAGCTGCGAAGCAGCAATCTAGGAAGGCCCGGGCCCGGAGACGCTTCCCTCCCATGGTGCAGGGGCCTTTCTGTCCCCATAGAACTCGGATTGCCAGAGCACCATAGCAGAAACTAGGCACTCCAAGCCCGCCTCTCAGCGACCGGACCTAGCTGTCCCCCACGGGGCCTGAGGTGGCACATATAAGTTAGACAGGCAAGCCCCCTGATTGGTCCTGCAGCGGACGGGGGGTATTTGCAAGTATGTTTGAATGTAATTAATAAATGTATAATTATGACATTATTGATTTATGTGTCCATGTGTACCTGAGGGGGCTATATTAGTTCCAGTGCTTAATAATCCTCTTGGCCCTGGCTGGAATAATGGGAATGCGGAGATATATTAAAAGGTTCCCCCCCTTCTCTCCTCTGTGTGTGTGTGTGTGTGTGTGTGTGTGTGTGTTAAAAGGAATAATGCTGAAGTTTGGGATGGAGAAACCAAGAGGCCAAGAAATGTAATTGTCAGCCTTGGGAGCCATATTTGTAGAAGTCCTCTGCGGCTGCCACAATTAGTGCCTGGGAAAATGGAAGGCGGGAATATTCACACAGAGCTGGGGAGAGTAGATAGACGCAACAACATTCTTCCCCAGAGAATCAAGGACAGGTCAACCTGCACCTGGAGAAGGAGTGGCAAAAGGAAGGACTCCGATTGGGATGGAGTTGGATTGGCCCACATGATCATGGATGGACGCAGGAAGATGGATCCTTGAATTTCTCTTGGGGAGGGAAAATCCTGAAACTTTCAGATTCAGGTTTTTCCCAGATGTGCCAACATGACTTCTTTAATAAATTCTTACTTGGATGAACTCTGTTTCTGAGTGCTGAATGGACAAGGGGGGTTTCGTTGGAACGTTGACAGCGATGAAGAGTTACCACAGATTGGAAATTGGCTTGCCTACCATCCCCGTAAAGAGCAAAATTGTTTTGCTCTATTTATAAATTGATGCCGTGCCAGAAAGAAATTGATTCTACAAATCAGGCAGAATGATGGTATTGAATTGACCCAGAACCTATTCAGTTTTCCTTTCCCCTCTTTCCCGCTTGGCCTTGAAATTCCACCAGTAGGCCATGGGTGATCTCATAAGAGTATCCACTTAAAAAACTGAATTAACATCTAGTGAGTTCAGGTATTTAGGCAATTATCAAAGTAATTGATAATCAAATAGATAGTTTGATTGGGAGTCTCTCAGAGTTGGCTGAAAGGTGAGAGATTATATATAAGTCTTAAATAATAATAAACACAAATATTTTGGAGGTCAAAATTAGATAACCTAGAAAATATACTTAATTTAGTTTTTAAACTATATTTGCAATTGCTATAATCATAATTTTTAGAACAAATTGTTAAGAAAAAATAAATATTTTAAAAAAATCAAAATGGGGAAAATAGATTAAATTTTTATGGAAAAAAAAACTTTTGTAAAGCTTTCTCCTTATTATGTTGAATGTTTAGCATTGAAAATGTTAGTATTGGTTTTAGTTATTTCATAATTTACTTGTAATTGGTCTCATGACTCTTTTCCTGCAAATTGTATTCTAAATGCCTAAATTTGCCTTGATGTGTAGTACTGTATGTAATATATAGTTCTGCTTAAATTTAATTAAATTTCTGTTAGGAATATATATTGTTAGTTTTGCCATTGGTGCGTATTCTCCAATTTTAATTTCCCAATCTTATCTCAACCAGAAAGTTTGTATACACACACAGACACACACATTATATATATATATATATATACACACACAGACACACACACACACACACACACACTGTATATATATTTATATATGTATGTACTGCACCTAATAAAATATGTATGTTTCAGTTCAAATTTTATTTTTACATTTTTCTCAGTATTTTTAATTATTTGAGATTATATTTATAATTTCAGTCAGCTGTTCACTAGTACATTTTTTGAGATCCGGTGTTTTGGAGTACAGTTTAAATACTGAAATTGAGAAGATTTTTTTTTTTTGGTGGTGGTGGTGGTGGATCTATGTGTTATCCACAGAAACATTGTTAATAGAGCATAACTCTCAGAATTTTCACATGCTACTTTTCAATTTCCATCTTATTAGAAATACTAGACTTTCCTAGCAAGGGAATAACTTTATACCATGGGCAAAGTGCAAGGGGACAAAACCTCACAAATGTTTAATGAAAATCATCCAGAACTAGAATTACATGGAACTCTTTGTTTGTCAAAACATTGCATTAGGATTCTGGGAACTGCAAAATCAGGATGGCCAGACAGATAGTGTGTGTGTGTGTGTGTGTGTGTGTGTGTGTGTGTGTGTGTGTGTAGTTAGCAAGATGTAGTGACTGGACTAGGACTAGGAAGAATGAGGTTTAAGTGTACTTACCACCACAGAAAATAATTGGGTGAATTTCCGGCAAATATTCTCAGTTCATAAAGTGTTATTACTCTGGGGGAAAAACATGAAGGATGGAAAGCTATGAACACCACCTTCAGGTCTTGTAGAAAATGGGGGCTGTAAAACTAACACATAAATAAAATCCCTTTCCATTCCCCCCCTACAGATTTTCCATTCGCTTAAAGGATAAATCTCTCCAGTTTGTGCTGATGCGAACAGTGCTTTTGATACAATATGTGTTCCTGTCATCACCTCTTGAATTCAAACATATATTGTTCTGAGTTCGTGCAGCACCTGTGCAAGCCAGAAAAAAGCATGGCTCCTTTAGGAAGCAGCTGATGGCGTAATCAAGTTGCCCATGCCAGATCCAAAACCTTTTGCTTGCTCTCAATTCTAATATTGCACATCTCTATGGTATTCAGTGCAGTGGCCAATCCAGTGGCTGTATGGGATTGCTTTCCAATGGATCAGGCCTGAGGAAATGGCTATACTTTCTTGATGCCTTCCCATCTTGGCTTTCTCAAGTCAGTGTGTGTGTGTGTGTGTGTGTGTGTGTGTGTGTTTGTGTACGGAGGTTTGATTGGATGGATCCAGGGAAGGGTGAATACATATTTATTCATTCATTCATTTATATATTGAATCAATTCATGTGGTAGCCTCACTCAGACAGGGTGACTCCCAGTGGTGTAAAGCATTAAAAATCAATGACAACGACAACAAAAACGCAGTAACCCTTACTTCCCATGGCAGTGAAAACACAATCACATAAGCCACTTGATCAGTTTCAAATCAACCTGGGGTCCCCTGGCCCATTGACAAAGACACGCCCTCAGGGACCGCTGGAAAAGCAACAAGAATGGGGCCAACCTTATTTCCCAGGGAATGATCTTCCAAAGGGAAGGTGCCACTACAGAGAAGGCCCTTCTTCTAAAGTATTTTCTTAATAAACGGGACATACAACGTACCCTGAATTTCCGCTCTGATGGGCTGGGTAGATGTAACTGGGAATCGTCAGTCCTTCAAATATCCTAACCCCAAGCTACGCATCATAGGAGAGTGCCATTCTCTTTAAAGAGGCAGTGATTCATCAACTCTAGAAGAAAGTCTCACTGGATGTAAAATATTTTGTTAGTGACTACCTAGTAACGGATACTTCTTTTGAGGGTTATGTATTGGAGTGGGAAAACACCAATTATCCCGATCTCTTTCAGTCTCAGTCGAGGCCTGGTTTGGAGACATAATCAGCTATGTTTGCTTTGGCACGTCTGTAGGAAGAAAGAGAGAATATAATTCTATCCAACCTGCTTAATCTCCCAATAGCTTTCAGTATCACTAACCATTGTATCCTGGACCATTTTTATAAGTTGGGAATTTGGAGCACTGCGTTGTAGAAATGCTATTCCTACTTGCAGGGATGGGCTCAGAGAATTGGATTACTCTCTCTCCTTTTCCTTGGCAGTCATGCTGTAGGCATTTGTTACATGAGACTGCTTGGACTTGTTTGGAAGTTATGGAGCTGGGTATCACTAGCATGCAAACGACCTTCCAGTCTGTTTCTTCAGAACTGCTCAATCAGGAAAGGCTATTCACTTCCTGCATCACCACATGGATGAGATCCAACACGTTGGACCTGAATCCCTTCAAGATGGAAACTTTGTGTATTTGGGAACAGGGGAGTTGGCCCATCTAAATGAGGTAGAAGAACAGATATGTAGTTTGATGCTTCTGTTGATGCTTCAAGAACGATAATTCTTGTTGGAAGCCTAAGTGACTTCCACACTAGGTGTGCATATTGCCACTTTTGAGCAGTGTATCAGATACACTCTTTCCTGCAGAGATGTAGCCTAGCTATAATTGTTCAAGTTCTGGTAAACTCCCATCTAGATGATTGCAATGTACTTAACATGGAGAGAATTTCCACCTAACTGAATGTATTGAGTTAGTTAGAGTGCTGTATCTGGTCCATAGCATCTCCACTAAAGCCTCTTTCTGCATGAGTGCCTCAGTGAAGCTCATCTCAAGTTTCCCTTCTTTTCATACAGGTAGTCCTCGACTTACGACCATTAGTTTAGGTGCCGTTTGAAGTTACAATGGTGCTGGAAAAAGTGAGTCATGGCTGGTGGTCACTTGTAACCATCACAGCCATATGTGATCACAGTCTGGCCACGTGGCAACCATTGCAGTATCCTGCAGTATGTGATTGCTGTCTGTGACCTGCCCATCTTGCTCCTGGCAAGCAGTTGGGAAGCCAACAGGGTAAGTTATAAGTCATGATCATGTGATGACTCACTTAACAATCATGGCAAAAAAGGTTGTAAAATCAAATGTGGTCATGTGATGCCTTATTTAACAACTGCACTATTTAAGAATGAATCCGCTTGTACCAATTATGGCAGCAAGTTGAGGACTACCTGTATCTTATTATTTTTTTTGGGGGGGGGAAGGATCAGAGCAGGTAAACCTGCAAGAGCCTTGGAGGACCCTGAAGCAATACTTCGTTTAGAAGAAAGATATGCTGATGTTGTTATTGCTAATGAGTTTCCAGAGGGAGTCATAGAAAACGTATCTGGTGCTTGCAGCCAGTATTCACCCAACTTTGTCTAACCCCAGGAACAGGGAGTATATAACACTCTGCTTCAGAGGTAATGTTCATTTCTTAAAATAACTGGCAAAGTGTGTTGGCTGTCACCTGACCTGTCTCAAATATGTGTCTGTGAGTTTTCATGCATGTAATTTAGCTACCTGATTCATTAACATATAAACAGACTGTTAAGCTATGACCAACAATTAGATGCTTTTAAAGAGCCTTGGCAGAAGCGTGTTTAACAGCCACTGGCACATAGCACCTTGTCAGGGAGAATAATGTAACAAATGCACAGGTTGAACATATTTTGAATTTGTCTTCTTCTTTTCTTTTCTTTTTCTTTTTTTTTAAAAAGGGGATGTCATCAACTTTCATTAGAACTTGCTACGCAGCACATCTCCTTTGGCAGATGGTTTCTCCTAGTCAGGCAGATATTGTTACTGAAGGATGGTTAATGCTGAAGTCTTACAAGTAACTTTAAGCCACAGTCATTGAAACATGATTAACATGCAATGCATTTCAAGAAAGGTGAAGGCCAGGATAATAACAGCAGGAACAGCAACTGTTTTCAGAATACTTGAAGTGAATAACTGGATTTAGCCACTGAGTTAAGCCTTCACTTGATCAGCCATGATTTATCAAATAACCTTGCTGCTAATGGGGTTCACATGATAAAAACGTCATAAATTGGGATTTACAATTTATCTATGGAATAGCTATGTTCATGTAACAAGTTAAGCCAAACTCAAAGAAAACCTGTTTCTGAGTTGGAAATAGCCTATGTCAAATATTAAAAAAAACAACAACCCAGAACAGTTGTGCCTTGATATGATGGTAGGGTGAAGCGATATCGTATTAACATCAAATACTATTAATAGTAATCTTGTTAATCTTAAATGTTAATATTTATTATTTTAATATTTTATCTTGTTTCTTTTACTTGGCTGTAAGCCGCCTAGCGCAATCTTCCCCCAACCTTTCTGGGTTGGCGTCCCACTACGGGGTGTGGAGAGGGGATGGTTTTGCAGGAGGGGCAGGTGCATTGTGTGCATGCACAGCTTCATTTGTGTGAGCGGCTGGCACCCGTGCCCACCACTTGTCCAAGTGGGGCTGCAAGTCCCAGCACCCACCACTCGCACAAGCAGGGCTGCAGGCAAGGCATGCTCAATCACCACGGGCATGGTCTGGTTCCAAATGGGACCTCTGGTCCTGAGTCCCCTCTAGGTGAGATGGGCAGCATATAAATTTAATTAATGAAATAAAAAGGAGATATTTTAATATGACTGAATTGGAATTTAACAATGAGACACAAGGTTGATAGGATGAGTCCTGCACCACTCATTAATTTCAATAATCTACTCAAGAGTGCACAGTAAACTACACTAGGTACATCACAAGATACAAGATACAGATACGTACACCAGGGACAAAAATACATTGTGGGTATATTTCTCTCATTAAATATAACAATTATATGATATATGAAATCTGCATGTCAAATGAATATGAAAAATGTGAAATAGGTTGCAAATAAAATAAAATATGATATATATATATACTGTACACATCTGCTTAGCATGATTTGTATTACTTTCTGTAGTCAGTATCAGCATTTTGATAGACTCTACCTAGCTCAGTGTTTCTTGGTATCTTTAAGATGTGTGGACTTCAACTCCCAGAATTCCCCAGCCAGGAGATGAGAGGTCCAAAAGATGCCACAGTAGAGGTAAAACTAAGCATTCAGTCTGCTGTAGAACCAGTCCTTCTTCTGCAAAGAATAGCCTCTTTTTCCTCCTGCTCCCATGCTTTTAAATTTTTGCCTGAACATTTCTTATTCCCGTTCTGCGCTTGAAATAATGTTGTTCTCCCCCTTCCAAAAAGTGGAAAATGGGGCCATGTAGGTATGAAGGTGTGTCTTTGCAGTCCTTGCCTTTGAAGATGGTTTGACAGGCAAATTCTAGGATGGGAAGGGCAGCTTTTGACATGTTCTAAAACAGGGGTGGGGAACTATGGCCCTTTTATGACTTGTGAACTTCAGCTCCCAAAATTCCTGAGCCAGCCATGCTGTCTCAGGAATTCCGGGAATAGAAGTCCACAGGTCATAAAAGGGTCATAGTTCCCTTACTTCTGTTCTAAATCAAGAAGGGAAAAAAGAAATCAAGTCAATCCCATGATAGGAATACCCTTTAGAAAACAACACACTGGTAGTGAATAAGGGAAGATGGAAGAAACCAGAGATGGGGTCCTCCTTCTCTCTCCCTGCCATAGCCCAAGGGGCCTGCTGGGGAAGATAGGACTCAACTTGTCCCACACTGGGGAGCAAATCAAATTGCGGTGCATTTTCATCAGCTGTCAGAAAGGAGATGAGTGTTTCTATAGGGCCAGGTAGGAAATTAGGCTATTAAATTTCATCTCTCTTTCTCTCTCTCTCTCGCTCTCGCTCTCTCTCTCTCTCTCTCTCTCATCATTCTTCTCTCCTACATATGTTCTGTTAAAGCAAGTCATTGTAAACATTTATCTTTCCCAAACTTAAAATACCTTCTCCAGAACTATTTTTTCTCCTCAGCATTTGAGGTCTTTGTACTCCCTGTCTTGCTTCCCTGATCTTGTATGGATCTGAGATTAATTTGCACCAGCTAGGAGTTCAACAACAAAATCAATTTCAATTGGGTCAGCTGGGGTCACCAGCAGCTCAGTAGTGTGCAGAGAGAAATAGATTATTATCATTCTGAGAACATACTACTATACTTCCTTATACATACAAAACCAGGGGTGAGGGTAAAATGCAAGGAGACTTATACTGATTTATAATCAGGATAGATGGAATGTTTCCTTATTATATGCTACTGATAAATTAGGATGAGATACATTTGTCCAATTTTTAAAAGATCCCCAAAAAGCTTGGGTTAGAAATTATGGTATGGGGTAGCCTTGTAATACCATAAATAAACAAATGAATAAATGAATCCGGTACTGTCAAGAGGATATAGCAGTATGTTTGATAGAGCCTTTTTGCACTCCTAGCACGTAGCAGGTGTAAATTAAACAGCACTCTGTCTGTTAGATATTCTGTGTCACAGAAGGATGGCGAGACTGGGACTTAAAGAAGCAGGGCCCTCAGAAACCAGGAAAACAGAGAGATGTTTATGGCCCGAAAGCTGTAAGACTAAAATGTTGAATTGCTTCCAGCTGCATTATTTTTTTAAAAAAGGCATAATTGTGATCCTCTTTATGTGTTTGTATTCCCTGAGTTTCTATAGGGGGAAAAAAATCAACATTTATTAATACCTTTCTTACCATAAATTACATGTTTCATCCAATCGCAGTCAACGAATGTTGTTTAATATTCTTCCTTACCATTGATTCTATACTTTTTAATTATGTTTTATAACCTGTAAGCTGCCCAGAGTTATCTTGTAGGGGAGATGGGTGGCATAAAAATTTAACAAAGAAATAAAATAAAACAAATTTATTAAATGTATTTTAATAAAATAAATTGA
Organism: Oxyrhabdium leporinum; assembly: GCA_032468155.1. NCBI lineage: Eukaryota > Metazoa > Chordata > Lepidosauria > Squamata > Cyclocoridae > Oxyrhabdium > Oxyrhabdium leporinum. The sequence continues at coordinate 225,321 of JANHFL010010110.1, read as the reverse complement.
ATTTATTAAACTCAGCCATAGGTGGTTCCGGGCAGCTTACACAATTTAAAAACTCCATCATGTAATTAAAAACCCATAAAGAAATCCGTCCACCCCCACCCCCATCAGCCACTGTATCAGTTCCATCTCCATTCATGGTCCCTGTTGACAAAACCACTTAGGGTCCTTTGGTAAAGCAACAAGGTCAAGTGTACCTCAGGTATATGAAAATAATGCAGATATAGGAAGAAACAAAGGATTGGCATGATAATTTATTTATTTATTTATTTATTTTTACATTTATATACCGCCCCATTCCGAAGACTCGGGGCGGTTTACAGCTT
>JANHFL010010110.1:210412-221262 GCA_032468155.1 Oxyrhabdium leporinum | reverse complement strand
AGTTGGCCATGCCCACCCAGTCACATAACCGATGCTGTAGAGACAGCGATGCTGACTGCCTGCCGAATGCAGGCAAAAGGTTAGTTGGGAAAAAAGAAGGAAAGAGGTGATGGCTGGAGGCTTCTGGTGCCACTTTTTGCCAGAGCAAAGGGCCTGTGGCCATCACCTCTTTGCCGGCCGGAACGGAGCCGGGAATGGTGGCTGGAGGCTTCTAGCGTCGGCAAAGAGGTGATGGCTGGAGGCTTCTGGCGCTGCTTTTTGCCGGAGTGAAGGGCCTGCAGCCATCACCTCTTTGCTGGCCAGAACCAAGCTGGGAGGGACCGCAGACTGTCCCTTTATGATCCCCCCCGCAGTGGCAGCCAGAGGCAGGATGGTAACCTGGCCCCTGCTTAGGTGACACGGAGCTCACCATTGGGCTCAGCGAGGTGGACCGCTGCGCTGCAAAGGAGAGACCGGTGCGAAGAAACTACAAGGAGCAGGGGAAAAGGAAAAGCCCCCTTCCCTCGCTCTGGCCGCTCCATTGCCCGTTTTGCCATTGCAGCCCGATGCCACGGAGCTTTCACCCCCCACCCTCCAGATGCCCTCGCTTTGCCCCAATTCTCCAAGCATTTCTTTGCCTACCTTATTTCTAGCTCCATCGCGTTTCTCCTTTTTGAAATTCACTCAATCAATTCCAACTTCGCGAGATCTTTTCCTTTCGTGAGAAGTTGGAATTGACTGAACTTTTTTTAAGGGAAACTTTCATTTCCCTGCACACGATGGTGAGAAGGAGAAAGAAACTCAATGGAGCTGGAAATAAAGTAGGCAAAGAAATGTTTGGGGAATTTGGGGAAAGTGAGGGCATCTGGCCAGTGGTGGGTGGGGAAAACTCTTCTGCCCACAAAGAGAAGAAGAGAAGAAGCTGCTTCCCTTCCCTGCAAAGAAGGCAGGTAAACATGGCGGGGCCGCATGTGGAAGGGAGTAGAGAAGGAAGGAAGACAGCGCAGGGAAGGAAAGCTCCGGGGACCGTGGGAGGGGGGGGAGACAGCTAGCCAGGCTGCTTGGGGACGCAGCGCCGGTGGGAAGCAAAGCAAGTGGCAGGTAAGCTCCGAGGACCATGGGGGTGGGGTGCACAGCTAGGTAGGCCTCACTGGGACGCAGCACCAGTGGGAAGCGAAGCAAGTGGCGGCAGTAACTTACTTACCCAGGCAGACAGGCAGGTAGGCAGGCAGGCAGATCAGGAACAGTTGGGGCACAGTCAACCGGTTCTCATGAAGCGGTGCGAACCGGCTAGATTTCACCTCTGTCATCGATGCAAGAAATATGAATTCACACAAATTCTGGAACACAAGGGAGGATGGAGGACCTGGCGTGCTATGATCCATGGGGTCACGAAGAGCCGGACATGACTTAGTGACTGAACAACAAGAAGATATCCTGTGGATGTTATCAACATTGGAGTACCTAGTAAGTAGAATTGTATCTTTCCTTTCTTCTACCCCCACTGTCTTCCAGGGAAAAAAAAATCTCTTTCATTTCTTTTAAAAAATGGTAACTATCTGGATCCATTTTGTTTTTGAAGCAAACTAGGTCTTTTGCAGCTTGAGGACAGATTTATCAATGGTAGCCCCTGGTGTGGGGTGTGTGATCTTAAAACAGCTCTAATTCTCTCTCATTCTGTCACCCCACACTCACACGCAACGCATGTATACATATAAATTCAGTTTTCATAAACAGGAAACTCTTTTTCTTTGTTGTTGCTACAATATGTATCTCCCAGGAGAAGGAAAGGAGGGGGGGGAATCGGAGGGTTTATATAGTGCGAGAGTTCAACAAAAGGCCAATATTTCTGTGCGTATGCATATGTGTGTATTTGTGTCTGTGTGTGTATCAATCATACCTTTCACCAGAAGGAGAATAAAAATAACTCAGAATATTCCAGCTTTCTGATCCTGTCTAAGCATGGGGAGACGTGATGCAAATAACAAGCGACAACCTACATGCATACAAGGGGGAAAGAGGGGACCCCACTGAGGGCTTTGATTAAGTACTATCAGGAACCAAATAGAAAATGGCACACAGCCAAGCACGCATTCCGCTTTCTGTCCTTCTGCATGCGGCTGGCTGGCTGCTTATACAGGTTGTCATAAAAACTAATCTGCAGCCTGAACTGACTATCAGGTAGCAGAGGGAATGTGTGCTCCATAAGGGGCTGTCTGAAATGTCATTTGCCTTGTCACTTGGGGAAAAGGCAGCCATGTGGCTTCAGCAGCATCGACTTCACTGTTTTGGGTTTGGTTTTTTTTTTAATTGTACGCTGACAACGTAAGAAAAGGCTGACGGGAACCTTTATTTTAGGGAGGCCAAAATATTTTAAGCAATGAGGACTGTATTTATATCTGCCTTGTAAAAGTATTGGGAAGTCAATGCTTAATTCTCATCACAGTATCTGTGCTTCATATATGGAAAATAATAGTGGCTCAGAACTCAGCAATATACTGTGAATGCAACCTTTCAAGGTAAGGTTGAAAAGATTCATTCTTGAGATCGTTTCTTCATGATGACATTGCAGCATAAGGGTCTTTAAGGAGCCATGAAGATGTCACAATGCATCACAATGTTTTCACATAACTGATGCAAATGATGTAAGTCTCAACACATGCATGATGATACAAGGCCTGCGATAGCAAGATGGACCAGTGCTCTCATTAAGGCAGTTCCTTCAACTTTTCATTAAAATGCATTCACTCTTGTTAGAGTCTGTGCGATTGTGACATAACCCTGTTACAAAAAGTTGCGGGGTGAAAAAAGATCACAACTCCTGCACCACATTGATCCAGGTGTTCAGATTAAGAAACAATAGGCTAGGTTTCTCCTTTTTTCAAACCTCCATCCAGGTTCACCCCCCCCCAAAAAAAAAATTGTTGATAGAAGAGGACTCAAACATTCAGATTCCCCAGTACATTTCAGGAAAATATTTACTAAAATCTGGAGAAGCTTCATCAGCTGAGTAGAATCTCCTATCCTGAGCTTTCACAATTAACCATTCAATCCACATCATCAGTTTGGGGGAGTATGGAAAGATCATTACCAACTTTATCTGGCAATTTTGATTAGTCGGGACACTTCCCTTGTATTATCTCAGCAATTCTTATAACAGATTTACATCAAAGAGCAAAGATACGGTAAACCTGAAGTTCAAAAGTGGATGCTGGATTCCTACTTTGGTATTTGCTTCTGACATGCAGTATATCAATTGCTTGTGCGATGGTAATTTGTAGACAGAAGGTTTTGAAATGGTTTCCCATCCGCCGTGTTCTGTCAGCAACATTTTTTTTCCCTTCCAGCCTCATCTGGAATCCAGTTTCCTGGTCTTCTGGAGGGATGTGTATGAAGAGATTGAGCTTCCCCCGTTCTCATAACATTCTCTGCTTTCTTGTTGTCTGACTGAAGTACTGCATTAGGCTGCCAAATCTCTAACGTGCACATTCCAGATGGAAACATACAGAAGATAGCTTGCCTATAACTTGAAGAGTAGCTCAATAATTAATTCAGTGGGAACTACACCTTACAAAACAATTTGTTCCTGTTTAAAGATCCAAATGTGGAAGAAGGGAATTAATGAAAAGCGAGAATAGCATGTGAAAAAACAAAACAAAACCAGGCCACTGGTAAAGAGGTACCTAATGGTGTGAAGACTGATCCCAGGAATGGGTTGACTCTTCTGAGTTGTGTACTTGAAGGAAAATAAAATGAAATAAGACAGGTATAATTTATTTCCTGTTAAAAAGAAAGGAAGAGGCCAGATGGTACTTTGCTGTTTTCCTGCCTCCTGGTTTGGCATACTTCTTACCAGTTCCTGAGTCAGTTCAATTCTGGCAGTATTGATTAAAGTAAAGCTGGAGAAGGTTGGGAATAGTTTTTAGGAGAGCAAGTGAACCTGGAAACTTCTTTTCTCGTTCCGTACATGAGTCTTTTGGTTTATTCTTCCATCTGCTCCAACAGGCTGCGTAGATTTTCCAAACAATAGAAAAAACTGCAGAGTCTGCTCACCAGAGTTGAATGGAGAATAAATAACATTCCTTTCTAACAATAACCATGGCTAAATGCTATAAGAACTGCTTTGCCTTCAGAGGGTTCCTGGTTGACATCTTCAGCTGAAAAAGGACATAGCAATAGCACTTAGACTTATATACTGCTTTGCAGTGCTTTACGGCATTCTTCGAGCAGTTTACAAATGTCAACACATTGCCCCCAACAATCTTGGTCTTCCTTTTACCAACCTTGGAAAGATAGAAGGCTGAGTCAACCTTGAGCCGGTCAGGAACGAACTGCTGACAGTTGGCAGAATTAGCCTAGGTGAAAGCATCTAATATCAGAGTAGGTCATCCTGAGCTGGTGTCAGGCCTATGGAATCAAGAACAACCTAAGAAGCTATTTTGTGTCTTTATTAGTTTCTTTACTGCTGCTCACCTATAGACAGAAATTTTGACAAACTAATGCACTTATCTCTGTACATATTAGATATACCCTGTGAACTGCTAGTGCGGGGAGCACCCCTTTTTCTATATACCAAAGATTCTAAGATATGTTGTCTCTTTGCTCCTTGTGAGAGACCCCCCTCCTTCCTGTGACCCTGGGCTTCTTTCCACCACATCTCGATGGCCTCATTGTATGATCTGGTGTAGGTTCACTTCCATCTTCTACCTCGAGAAAAATAACTACTATAACCACCATTCATAGTTTCCACTCTAGTAGTCCCGTAGAAATTAATAACATTATTTTTCTAATAAATTCTCTGATTATTGAATTCTGTTGTTAGGTAATATTAATATTTACTAAATGCTTATAACTGACTGAAATTTACTAGCATCTGTTATGACAATGTAACAATCATGAAAGACAGAAACTCAGTTAGGCTAAGCATTACCCATATTGGACATTGTATTAAGAACAGTTAATTTCAGTCTATTTCTGCACAACATTTGCAGAGGGTAAAAGCTGAACTACAGCCAAGTGGCTACAATAAGAGCTTCCTACCCATTCACCCCCACCCTAATAGAGGAGCAACTGGGAATGGGCTTCATATGGGTGACCATCATTGGAAATGATGTGCTGAAGGTTTAAATGCCTGCCTTAGACTGCAATTTCACCAGAGTGTCTTTCAAAAGTGCAGCAGGAACAACACAGATTAAACAAACTCCTGTAGATGGCACGAAGGGAGAATTGCAGCTGTAAGGTGTTCTGGTGCATAGCTGCAGTTTGGGGGACAATGCTGATCAATTGTCTGTAGGACAGGAGAACAGGAGCTGGGGTAGGTTTTGTCAGCAGATCACTTTCACCTCCCACCTCATTCTGATTTAAATCCTACATCAACTGAGTCATTCTGTGCATCTGATGAAAATGAGCTGCAACTTGCAAATGCTCACGTCTCTTAATAAAATGTGTTAGTCAGAAAAAGTGCTACCAGACTCCTGACTTTGGCTGCCATAGACTAACATGGCTCTTCTCTTATAATGTGTAGTTCTTGGCGTGCTCTTAGAATCTGAATATTTGCATGAAGGGCTGGAGAAGTCACCTGATAGTTCCAGGTACACAATCATTAATATGCTGATGATACCCAATTGTGTGTGGTTGCCCAGACTGCACAAGAGATGCTGTCAGTTTCTTGGCCAAGAGTATGGAGGAGATAAGGGTCTTGTTGAGATGAAATAATCTGAAGCTGAACCCTAGGAAAATGGAAATGTTTGCCGATCGCGGATTCCTGACCTCTCTGATTGTGTCTCAGGATGAGATGGCACTGCCTTTGAAGGACCACCTCTGCCCAGTGGTGGGTTTCAACCTCTTTCACAACCGGTTCGGTGATCGTGCCTAACATGCACTTTGCGCTTCAAAGCAACCAGCTTAACTTCTATGTAGTAACGCAGTAACTGCAGCTGAGGTGCAGCAATCCACTCTCTGCCATGCGAATCAGCTGAGAGGATAAAAGAGAGAAAAGCACAGGGTGGGAGGGCCCAGCTGATCGTCGGAGCGAAGTTAACTGGCCAGCTGATCATTTGGAGCTACTGGTTTGCTGAATCCCAGCCCTGCCTCCACCTCCTAGATTCAGTATGTGACTGAATGAGCAGATGGAGACTATGGCCAGGGGAACTTCAACTGATGGCCCAAGCTGAATTGGGAAGACTGTTCATCAGTGTTTCTTCCCTTCATAACCACTTGCTCGGAATACTGTCGTCTGATCTCTGCTAGGTTGTAGACCACCCAGAAGCTTCAGTTAGTGCAGAATGCAGCAGCGAAATAGGCATATGCTGACCTGAACGTGCGATGTGATACCAGTGCTCCAAGCTCTGCACTGACGTCTGCCAACTTCTACGTGTAACTTAAAGTATTGCTTTTGCCCTTTAAAGCTCTCCTCAGCTTCACGTGGAGGTATCTTCAGCACACACTTCCTCTACCCCATTTTGACCTGCCCAATTTGGAACTTGGACTACTACTTTCATTAAACAAGGGGGGAATAGTAGACTGAAGATATTGTTTTACTGTTATTCCACTAAGACAGTTTATGTTGCCCAGAGGCATTGCTGGGATATGCATGACCATTCTTGTTTAAGGGAATAAATTAATAACATAACCTCCCCTGAAATTCAACCCAGGTCCTGTCTAATAAGACTTTGGGACATTATTACAAATAAAAAACAATAAAATAAAGGGTTTTTGTTTTATAAATTCTGCCTTTTGCTTATCTGTTGTTTGTATTTGCATAACTCCTGGAAAGTGTCAAAGGTGTAAAGCGACATAAAAATATCAAAGCAGAGGTGGTATTCAGCCGATTCAGACCAATTCTAGCGAACCGGTATCTCCAACGAGCAGTTGGCTCCGCCCACCCACCCCTGCCCTTTCCTGTCCTATATCAGCTCAGCTGATTCGCGCGGCATAGCGGATTGCTGTTCCTCAACTGTTCTACTCACCAGAAGTAACATAGAAGATAAGTTTTTAAGCTGGTTTTTTTTAATGCTGCGCATGCACACACTCACCGAACAGGTTGTGAAACTGGTTGCAACCCACCACTTTATCAAAGTATCAAAAAATACTTCCTGGCTAAATTTGTCCCTCTCCAGTACATCCTCTTACTACTAATTCTCCTTAGGAGTTGGGAGATGGAGATAAAAGAGGCAATGATAGATGTAAAAAACAAAGAATCAGCCTTCTTTCCTTTTCATTATTTCTCCATATCTCATGCTCTCCAAATTTCTTTCTGGGCTTTGAAAAGAGTTTTAATGCTTTTCACAGAGAAAATGTAATTACAGTTCCCTAAGAGGCAAGTGCAATATGTAGTCAAGTTTGAGACCTGAAAGTTCTTTCATCCTAGCTACTATTTGTTGTTCTTTCTGCATTGAAGGAATGTTAGAAGACTTTTAGTTATCTGTCATTATAAAAAAGCAAAATCACAAACTATGTAGTTTTGCAGTTTATTACTTCAAAAAGATGCACAATGTGCAAACTACCATGCTTGCATATTTTTTGCTTTCAGTTTGTATTGTGGTATTTTCCAGCTTGTTCAAAATACCTTTGAAACTGCTGAAAGTGGACAAGTCTTCATAAATGAAATCATTCTCAGTGTCATACACCTCTTTCTTTATATATCATCCAAACAAAAGGCTTACTTTTCCTCAAGAACATTTATATGCTTATATGTTCTTGTTTCTATCCAAGGTTTAAATATAAAATATTGCACTAAGGTCTTGCAAACTTTCTAATACTCTAAGCATGAAAAGTACATATAATAAATAATTCAATAACCAAGCAGTATCTTACAATAATTCAGATTTATTACTGAGTTGTTGATGGTTGCATTTCTGTAGTTAATACCTTAATTGAAAGGAAAAGGTCTTACACTACAGAAATAGGATGGTTTGTTTATCTCAACTAATTCCTCACACTCAGCTAGCAGATAAAGCTAATGCTCTTTGAATAGGAACAACATGTGGACTGTTTGTCAAAACAAATGGTAAGAATTATTAACTGAATTGTTGTCCACTATTTATTTAAAAAAAAAAAACTGGGGGAAAATGCCTTCTAGGTAGAAGAAACAAATCCTTCATTATACATGTTGTCTTTTCAAAAGTCTCAATTCCAGCTTCTAATGAAGTACCTATTGAGATGAGAATTCTACTTTCTGGAGGAAAAAAAATCACCACTTCTCCACTCTCACAACATCTGGTGAAAATCCACAGATAACCAGTGATTTTTCTATGCAGTGATTGGGTTCCAAAATTGCATTCTGATATATAGGTAGTCCTCAACTTAGGACCAAAATTGAGCCCAAAATTTCTGTTGCTAAGTGAGAAAGTGATTTTTTTGGTCCCATTTTACATTTTTTCTTGTTACATTTGTTAAGTGAATCGCTGCAGTTCTTAAATTAGTAACCTGGTTGTTAAGTGAATCTGGTTTCCTCATTGACTTTGCTTGTCAGAAGGCTGAAAAAGGCGATCACATGACCCCGGGACACTGCACTGGTCATAAAAGTGAACCAGTTGTCAAACATCTGAATGTAAACCATGTGACCATGGGGATGCTGCTACGGTTATAAGTGTGAAAAATGGTCATGTCACCCTTTTCAGTGCTGTTGTAATTTCGAACAGTCACTACGTGAACCGTTGTAAGTTGAGGACTACCTGTAGCAGCTAGAGATACAATGAACATTGAGCTTTTGATTATAATTTGATCGATTAGCTTTTGGAATACTCTGGCAAAATAAACTTTTAGAAAGAAAATATGCTGATACTAAAAAAAAGGTTAAAAGGAAAAGAATTCTTGCTGAATTACATGAGAATTGGGAATTTAGAAGATGACGACTTAGGAAGAAAAAAATAATAATCAAACGATAGCCTGCCAAGGAAATGTGGACCAATTCCAAGGTTAAACTGGTCATTAAAAACTTTGCGTGTTGAACTTTCCTTATCTTGTGGCCAAACAATCCCTAGCAGTTGGTGTGCAAGAATGTTCTCGAGATAATGTTTTAAATAGTTTGATCAATGGCTAATCTAGCTGAGATCTGTTGTGTTGGGTCAATTACAATTTCTGACCAGACTCTGGTAGTAATAATAATAGCTTTACAAATGAAAAAAAAGTCTGTTTTCTAATGCATTATTGCTAGAAGATCCTCACCATGTAGACTAACAGGCAGAAATATTTTCCCTTAATCAACAGAGGATCAAAAAATGTGAGGCTTGTCTGGAACTGTATGGAAAACATTTATTAATTATGCTAATAGTTGATGCTTATCACAGGCAAAGTGAAATATTTATTTGTAAACCATTTGAAAAAGATGTAAAAGAAAACTAAATATTTATGCCAGAAATCAAATATTGGAATTATATCATGCCTTTAGATCCATAAAACTGGAGCTTGATCAATTGCATCCTTTAAACTATATTTAAACATTTGTTTCCATATTTTAAACATGTTTGAAACTAAACAGTGTCATACTTCTAATAAATGACTCTCTGGGGATAATGTATAAACATTATAAGGAAATAATTTTTAATTTAGAGAGTAAATATAGAGATAGTCATGAAGCAGAATGAAGTTTATGTGGAATAAATATTTCTGAAAAGTTGGAAACATATCAATGGATTTAAGTTTAGGTTTTAATTTTGAAGGTAATATTTGCTATTAGTGGAACAATGTCACCCAGAAAGCTCTCTGGGTAAGATGGCATTCCTATTGAATACCATAAAACGTATAAGGAATTTCTATTTAGAGGAGGCTGTTTGCCAGAGGATGAAGAGGCAGGGGAGCTTGGAAAATGTGATTGAAGTTAAGCCCCAAGAACCAAGAACAATATGTAGAGTTACTTCTCAGTAGTTTCTTTTACTACTGTTCACTTACAGACAGAATCTTGCCAGACTAAAGCAACTATTTGCATAGCTAGAGATACGCTCTGTGATCTGCTAGGGAGAGGCAGTCAACCCATTCCCCGCTTACCAGACTTTTCAAGCTCAGCCTGCCTCTTTGCCCTCTGGCATGCAGGTCCTCCTTCTGGGGATACCAGACTACCGTACATTACACCACATCTTGTTAAATTGTGTTCGGTATTTAATTTTTCTAATATGTAGTCTGGGGCAAATACAGTATGTTGCTTTTTTTATATATTTAGGTTCGGTTCCAATTTGCATATTTTGTTTTCAAAAAAGGAAGCAATAAAGTGATTTCTTAAATATCTTTTTCAATAAATTCTTTTTTTTTTAATTGAAACAAAACAAACCAGCCCCTGTTGCTGGTATGTTCAATTTGAAAAGCATTTTCACATGTAGGTCAGTGCCCATAACTCTGTTTTTCACTCACAGCTATCCAATTATTCATTATTTATGTATTATGTATTCATATTTGTTATAGCTGCTCAACTCCAATGGACATCTATCGCTTTTCCTAGAAAATTTCCCCTAATACATATTTCATTTTCACAACCGGCTTATTTTCTTGTGCAGCCTTCTTAGATCTTATACACAACTCTTGCAATGGTGTGGTGCTTCCTAAGCAAGTTTCCTTGCAAAAAATGATGGATGCCGTCAACCTCAGAAGCTGTTGCTGGTGCTCTGATAATGTCCATTTTTTTTGTAAAGAGAACTATTTAAGAGATTGTTTTGCTATCTCAATTTCTATGCAATTCCTGATAAGTTTATCTTTGCTTGATAGGTTCTATTGGTGCCACATACAGAAAGGAAGAGTCCCATCAAGCAGGAAGATCCAGAAGGTAAAGAAACCGTAGGAGTTACAGGTATTTTAAAATTTGTATGAGAAGCGAGCTTGGGGGGGGGGGGGGGGGGGGGGGGGGGGGGGGGGGGGGGGGGGGGGGGGGGGGGGGGGGG
>JANHFL010010110.1:180196-196744 GCA_032468155.1 Oxyrhabdium leporinum | reverse complement strand
ATCTATCTATCTATCTATCTATCTATCTATCTATCTATCTATCTATCTATCTATCTATCTATCTATCATCTTTTTTTATTTCTAAACCACTCATCCAATCCAACACAGATTGGGAAGCACTGTACTCTTGGGTCCTCTCTAGACAAACGATGATGATCAGAGATGGGTCCATCCAGAACATCCTAAAGGCTGAGGAAGCTGATAAGGTCTTTCTGTTAGTCTGGTCCCCAGTTGTAGACTATTGAAAATCTAAGTGGTGAATTTCTATTTTGAGGTAGAATAGTTCCAAACCTTGTGATCTATTTGGATATTCCTGCTGGTTTGGCAAACAACTACTTTTTTTCCTGTCCAGAGGGTGTAAAGAGAGGCAAAACTATTTTTTCCCCTTAGCCTCCCAAAAGACTACAGATAGTCCTCAACTTACATCAATTCATTTAGTGACCATTCTAAGTTACAAAGGCACTGAAAAAAATGTCTTATGGCCATTTTTCACACTTATGGACATTGTAGCATCACATAATTTACATTTGGATGCTTGACAACTGACTCATATTTATGATGGTTGCAGTGTCCTGGAGTCATGTAATAATCCCCTTTTGTGACCTTCTGACAAGTAAAACCAATGGGGAAGCCAGATTCACTTAACAATCGTATTACTAATTCAACAACTGCAGATATTCACTTAACAAATGTGGCCAGAAAAGTAGTAAAATGGGACAAAACTCACTTAACAAATTTCTCACTTAACAACGTAACTGGGCTCAGTTGTGGTCATAAATTGAGGATTATCTGTATCTCTTTAAAGACAGGCAGGATTTAACAAAGGGGATGATCTCTCTCTCTCTCTCTCTCTCTCTCTCTCTCTCTCTCTCTCTCTCTCTCTCTCTCTCACACACACACACACACACACATATACCCCCCCCCCATGTCTGTATTTTATTTTATACAGCCACATCATAATGATTCAGGCTGAAACTAAGCATGAAAGCATGAGTGAATCAAGCTGCAGTTATTAATATACTTTACTTGCATCACAGTTTGAAGTCCCATCAATTAAGTTCCAATTGTTCCCATTTTCTAGATGAATAAATGGAACTTCAAAGAAAATGGTTTCTCTAAGACATGTCTGTTTCTTTTATCATGGCATGATGCCCCATTTGGGCTAGGATGAAATTAATTCCCGTGCTTTGTCTTCTTGATACTATTTCCTTAAGGACTAACAGTTTTCTGTCTTCTAGGAAAACTAGAAGGACTGTATAGAACATTCATTGCATGTCTTTTGACTGGGGATTCTCAGTTTTCTACCGCCTTTTGGATTTATCAGTGCCACCAAGGTACTGGTAGTCTTTTGCCTACTGAATGGTACTGCCCTCCGGAAGTACTTCCTCTCCAGGCACAGACTCCACTATGTTGCATCAGATGTGACCACACCACAAATAACCAGATCACACCACTTGAGGTCTTTAACTAAACTGGGATCATAAGGACTGAGGATCAGACCACGTTTCACGCTTAATATCCTTTAATTAGCCTGATTACTAGTTACAAATTAAGCATCTAAAGATTGCTTGAGTGATTATTACAAAACACAGCATTTTCATCTGAAAAGGAAGGAGAAAGAAGGGAAGGAAAGAAGGGAGTGTTATGGTATGGGAAAAGTTCTTTTCTGCATTCTGAGGTTACATTCTAATCCAGGGGTGTCAAACTCACACCATCACAGCTGCATCACGATGACATATCGGGACTTTTTTCCCCTTCGCTAAACCAGGCGTGGGCCTGGCCAGCACGTGACGCATCCAGCCCACAGGCCAGGAGTTTGACAGCCCTGTTCTAATCCATCCAACCCTCATGTTTAAGGTGATAGAGAAGGGTGATAGAGAAACAAGTATCAACAGGCTGATCGATGGCGGGGGTGGGAGGAAACTGAAGGTCTTCTTCCTTATTCTTTATTAGTGTAGTTGGACACACAGTCAGCCACATAGTTGGATTTGGCACTTTTGTCCACCCCTTGAATCCTTCCCAAGGAACTGGGGTAGGGAAATGTTGTTGTTTAATCATACTAAAGGTATGTAAGCTGTTCCAAGCAAAGTTGCGTTTCGCAATTGACTGACGGTGATTTTTGTCAATGACAACAGTGTTTGAGTGATGCTATTGTATTTCGTGATTTTTTTCCAGTTCTTTCTCTTCTGTTCTGTTGTCTCCAGGTGCTGTATGGCAATGCCCACTAACCAGACTGTTTTGGTCTTTCTTATCGACAATTGTTAAGTCTGAGGTGTGATGTGGCAGGTGGTATTTCTTTTGCGAATATTCAACTGCACCATTGTGCCTACTTTGTCATGACATTGTTTGTCATACATTTGTGTGATCGTCTTGCAACAACTAAGTGGGTCCACCGTTTCTTCAGCTGCTTTGCAGGGGTGGCATTTGCTATCTGTTGCTGTCTTCTCAATTCTGCCTTTATATGCATTTGTTCTTAAAGCTTGGCCTTGTGCAGCCAGAATTAACCCCTCTGCCTCTTGCTTTAACTTTCCTGCTCTTAGCTATTGGCAGATCTTCTTGTTATCTGTTTTGCCTGCTGTTATCTGTGTTTTTTTTTAAATGTGGTGACCATATAATATTTTGTCTTCCCATGTCTCATTTCTGTTGTTCATTGATTTTTTTCTTGCAGGCCAGTTTGGTCTCTCCCGTATTCAATAAGCCTTTATGGGGTACTAGCTTCAGTGCATCTTTTGCATTATCCTTCAGATGTTCTTCCAATACCTCCTCCATCTAGTGAAGGTGTGAAGAGGAAAGGCAGAATAGGTCAAAAAGGGATGTATTATATTCTTAAAACATAGTATGAAAGTAAAGCAATGCTTCTGACATGGCTTCTTTCAAAGTGTATATCCGTGGGTGGCGGAGGAAGGCAAGGCTTATTCTCATCCAGCTAAACGTAAGACTCTCCAATTGGCACCTTTACCCTAAACACATGAAGGCTGAATATGAAGGAGATAAAGAAATGAATGCGAGGATGTTAAGGATTAGCCCAGCAATTGCCCCATAACCCATATTGTGGGTTTATATATTCAGAATGAATACCTGAACTGGGATGATCTTTAGATGTTCTACAGGATATTTCAAAGTATCAGACGGCAATAGCAATATGCAGTATGTTACTTTACCAAGGATTCTACCACTTCTTTTGCCATGCTTGTGCACCTGATATACATAGTATGGAGGAGGACCCACTTCAGAGCAATTCAAAGCAGTGCTGGATTGACAAGCACTACTCCAGGCAGCAAATTTGATGTTCTACACTGCTGAAGATATCTTAGGGAGACAGAAGCCCTCTGCAGCTGTTTTTTGCCCAACCATTGGATCACTAGCATCACAGTCTACTAGTGAGTATTAGTAATATCCAGAAAAAAAATCCCAAAGTCAAAATGCATCTAAAAGAGAAATAAATGCTGTTGAAATTGTATGCAAAGCATTTATATTGGTAAAATTTGCATTAAAAAAAGACATCAGAAAAAAGTTTACATCAAAGGTTGAAAGCAGCAATTTTCACTTTGAAACAAAAGAGATTCTTACCGAACTATTGTGATCATTTATACATTTCTATTTTTAAAATTGCAAGGGTGATTTAATTACAAAAATCAAGGAAAGAAAGATCCTACAGATGCTGTGAGTGTAAGCTGTTTTATAATTTTCAACATTTTTTTTAAAATCCACACTGAAGCTTTTCTAACATATATAACACAGAACTTTTAGCTATTTATGCATGCCTATTCAATGCTCTGTCATAGGAAAACAAGTTTCTGGACACAGGTCAGGCTCCAAGCACCCTTATCAATCTATCCTTCCATGCCATGTTCAGGTCATTGTGACAAAATGTGAAGGCCTTTGCCAGGAGTTGTACATAAAGGGATTGTAACGATGGTGAATACTGTCATGGATTCAGTCTGAAGAAGGAGCACAACACAAAGGAGAAGAACTGAGTTTACTGAAAAGATTGTTGGGTGTCTACAAGATCCCAAAACAATAAAAAAGCAAAGGTGTTTGTAGAAGTTGAGGACCACACGATGGGGCATCCTAGGGATCTGATTGACTGGCCTGTTTGGAGAAGCTGAGCAGGTCCTCATTCCTACACATGAGGTTATTTCTAATGTTAGGCAAGTGTGCCTTTCAGGGGGCAGCAGGCTGGGGAAGACCCTTGTTAAAAGGAGATGGAATGTTGAGGTCATCAACTGATGGCGGATGGAAGATTGGGCTTCCTCTAGCTTGCACTTTCCTTATAAGGGTTGCCCTTGGGCCATGCTGTGAGCTAGTGACAAGCCTTCTATTCTTTGCTCTAGATCAGAGGTATCCAATTTTGGCAACTTCAAGACTGGTGGACTTGTGGGCTTTGACTCCCAGAATTCCCCAGCCAGCCATTCTGGGAGTTGAAGTCCAAAAGTCTTAAAGTTGCCAAAGTTGGACACCTCTGGTCTAGATGGGATAGTGGAGTGGGGCTGCCTGGGACAGGGAGAGTCAATTCTGGATGTAGTGGGATGAAGAGGAAGTGGGGTTTTTTTAACCCTGGTGATAGTTAAAAGACAGAACAGGGTGCAGTCTCCATTTCATTATTTTCTTCCCTATAGTACACGCCATCTCCTGTTGCGAGCCCTATTAATCTCCATACAGGAAAAAAAAGTAGTGTACAGCCAGTTACTCTGGCATGACAAAGCTTGTGCCAGGTATAAGCTACCTTTTAACCACTTTTTTTGATTTCAACTCAGAGGGGAGAACTTCCTGAGCTTAGCTTCAAGAGCTCTGTGGGTTTTATGCCAGACAAAAAACCCAAAACCTTTGCACTTCCAGGCTTTATTCTGCCAGGCAATAAGCCTGGGCAAAGAGTGAATCCTCACTAGATCCCTTGCCTAGCTAACTTTTCCTCGTTGCTGCTTAGTTATCTTGCCAAGCCAGAAACCCTTTCATCTTTGAAAGTCTTGAAGCTTTTTGATGATGATTTTGTTTGAATTTGTTTGAGACTGACAGGCAGCCAACTTTAAAATGCAGAACTGCGTGTTATTTTTATTTTAGTTATTTGTATCCCGCCTTTATTATTTGTTCAAATAAATCAAGGTGGTAAACATATCCAACATGCCTTCCCTCTCCTATTTTCCCCTCAGAAACAATCCTGTGAGGTGAATTAGATGGACAGAGAGTGACTGGCCCAAAGTCATCCAGCTGACTTTCATGGCTAAGGAAATAATACCATATTTTTCAGACTGAAGAGGACAGATTCCTAACTATAGCTTCAAGCTCCCTGAACAGGTCCTTCTTGTATTGGGTGTTTTTGCTTCTTGGTGTGTTTGTACACGTTCAGTTATACACCTAGCTAATTCACCAAGATTCAGATTCAGCGTGTATACATTTGCTTTTTATCTTGGACCAAGATTTTGCTAGATTTTGGGGAGTTGGGCCGTACACAAATTTAATAAACAATAATACTGCAAAGTTAAGAGGAATCCTGCATGAGGGTTATAAATTGCTGTAGCTCCTAGGAGAAGTAGTTCTACCAGTGTTCCCTTTATTGAGCATGCAATCCCAACGATCCAGATTTCACTGGAGAAGCATCAGATTTGTTAATTCGTTTTAGCACATATTGGCATCCTTAGGAAATATTCATGCAATTCCTGCTTATTATTAAAAAAAAAAGATTAAAAACATGTTTATGCTTGATATTACATTTTTGAACCACTTTTGTTTCCCTCTGTCTTAAGATGGGCAGCCATGGCTTGGTCTGTATATGCCACAAATGAAAGTGTTCGAAGGTAGAAAAAGCCACTTTCATGAAGTGTACGTGTCTACATTTGGAAAACAACCATTTACATTTTTAGGTGAAAAAAACAAACAAGAAAAGAAGCCCACCAAAAGAGAACAACAGTCCAGTTTAGTCTTTGCTCTATTATATTACTTCCTTTGTTTGTGGAGGGCTCCATTTGCAATCTCAAAATTGATGTGCTCCATCGTGCCACCCTAAACTTGATATCTGATTAAGGCAGCTCATTTCTACAGGAATCTCTGATGTCAATTCTGATTATCATCCAGAACTGTTTTTACTTCTTGGCCCATTTGATAAAGTGTGACCTGAATCATGCTCCTGGAATACCGTTAGATTTTGCCGCATAAGGGTGGCAAACCTTTGTCCACGAAAGAAAACACCCTCTCTTTGTTTGCAAGTTGTACAAATGCAAGCATCTGCCATTTCAGGCTAAATATCGGGGCATTTCTGCTTGTTCATCTCTCGTTATATAATAAGTCCAGCAAGTGTTCTGCACTTTTTAAAATGAAATTTATCTGATTGGATGTTTTGAAGGCTAAAAAGATAAGCTCCAAAGCTCACTAATCAATTACCAGCCAGGTGATTATTTTTTTTTAAGAAGTATAATAAATTGCCAAAATTACAGGCAAAATGACACATTAATTGAATGTGAAATCATAGGGAATATGTATCAAGAGATTTATGTATAGCAGTCATGGAACAGAAAATCTAAGGACTGATGAAACATTATTGCTATGGGGTATACAAATAGAATCTTGAAAGGGTGATAGAGTTTTTCTCTGTTCCCTATTATGCCATAAAAATTAAGATGGGTTATTTTGAGTTTCTTTCTCAACCCTCTTCTTTCTCAGGGCTAATTTGATGTTTATTTGCACGGGTGGAGAGGTCAAGATGGTGGCCACAACAATACAATCACAACCCCACCCGATGTTTACATCTGTTGACAAAAAGGGTGAAACAATGGACGTATGGTTATGGTTGCCACGTTGCCTTCTTTTTGCCTGCACATACTCCAGGATTTGCTTGTTTGTTTGTTTGTTTAATCACATTTTGGAACCACCCATCTCCCTCACAGAGGGACTCTTGCATTCTTTCTTCAAGGCCATCTCCATATTCCTCTATGAGTACATAGAGATTACAACCCCCAACATCACTGAGTATTATAATGATTGGAATGATGGGAAATTTTGGAAAATATAGTCCTGCTATGTGAGAATCGTGTTAGGTATGAAAGTCTGATCTAGATTAACTGAGAGAAACTTGGGAATGAGTCATTTGAAATGAATGGGGGAGGTGCCTGCAGGAAGGCCAAATGACATGACCAAAAAATGTGAAGGAGAACTTCCTGTTCTCCTCGGCAAACCATTTGCCCTTCCCAAATTCTACCATAGAAGTTCCTACCTTATACCCCAATAAAAATAAAAAGGAGTCTTAGCTCTGGTCCTCTTCGGACTCTGAGGCTCAGGATGTCAGTCAAAACTCAAGCACAGACTTGGCCCAGAAACTCTTGGACGTACCTACAGAAGCACTAGAACAGGGAATTCCAAATCTGTCAACTATAAGACTTGTGGACTTCAACTCCCAGAATTCCCCATGCTGTCTGGGGAATTCTGGGAGTTGAAATCCACAAGTCTTAAAGTTGCCAAGTTTGGAGACCCCTGCACTAGAATATGTAACCCACATGCCCTCCTGTCTCCTATTTACAGCTTCCAGAAGTGCCCCAAATCCCGAAGTACAAAAAGAGCTCAAAATATTAGCTCACTGGCTGTCAACCTCTTTGGGCTGAGCGAGTGTAGAAAGAGAAGCGTGTCATTTTGACATGTTTTTCCCAACCTTATAAAATAAGGGATCATAGAGACTGGAGATTTGGTGGATTGCATGCCTGATAAATTGTTCTTTTCTAAATAGCACTTAGCAGAAAATAAATTTCAAATCAATAAATGCTTTATTGAGGAAGGTATCCATAGGAGTGATGTTTCATCACTAGGAAGCTGAATGAAAATGAAAGAAATATATCTATGACTCATAAGTCCCTTTGGATATTGGCCAACAATTTGTAGAAAAGATGCTACACCAGGCTTCTAAATATTTTATTGGTTCTTATTTGATCATTTGTTAATTTCCTTGTTGTATGAGGTGAAAAGTCCTACATTTATTATTCAACAGATTATATTATTTGGTTTTTTTATTATACAGTGATTTTCACTCTCTTGATGCAAGACCAATATATCTTAATTGTTTGTGCCAGAATTTACACAAAGTAATAATTCATCAATCATTTAGTATGAATTCCAAAGCTAAACTGTCAGAGGAAGAAACTAATGCTAATTTTAACCATATTTTTATGTTGCATAGACCATCTGTTTATATGAGCCAAGCTGAGACTTTCCAAAACTGCAAAATTAAATGTAACTCAATCTCTTATGTTTCATGTTAGTTATTTAATCTATAGCAGCTACTTCATTATGAATTTTGAAAAAATGTGTTTAAAGCGTGGAAAAGAAAAGAAAGAGTATGGCTCAATGGAAAGACTGTATTTGGATTTGCACTTGAATGAAGTCTTAAATATACACTTAATATATTCTTTCTAAAATATCGTACCCTGCTTTATTGCTAACAATTATACATAGACATTAAATATTGAAGAAATATTGAATACTAAACTATATATATATTTGGTTTCCATTATTTATCACTTTACTTCTCAGTAAATTGCTCAGTTTACAGTAACAACATAATTTAGTAAGCAGAATTAAATGCTGTCCACCGAAAAGCTACTTGACAATTGTGTATAAAATGGCTAGAGAGGAATACAGCTTAAGAACTTTCTGGATCTCAACTTCTTTCTCTGCTTTGACCACAGTGGTAGCCAAGTGTTCAGTCCAAACCATGGTTATGTTGTTGTTATTGTTCAGTTGCTAGGTTTTGTCCGACTCTTCGTGACCCCATAAAACATAGTATGCCAGGCTCCCCTGTCTTCTCCTGTCTCCTGGAGTCTGCCCAATTTCATGTTCACTGTATCAGTGACCCTATCTAACCATCAAATCCTCAACCGTCCCCTTTTGCAGTCAATCTTTCCCTACATTTTTTTTCAGTTGAGTCCTCTCTTCTTGTTTGGTGGTCAAAGTATATTTCCCAGATTAAAAATAAGCAAATCCCATCTAAAATAAACAAGTCAATTGACACACATTATATTTCTTTCCAGTTCTTTATTTTTGTTTTTTATTACCTGTTTGGCCATTTGCATTTTGTGCACTCTGATTCTCCACTTACTATACATATTCAAGGAACAGATGTAGTATGCTTTGGGGGAAAATGAAAGCCCAACAAAAGCAATTGTCTTGAGTTTTGGTTTTTTTTGCTCACGTATAAGGTTAGCTACCAGCTGCAAAAAGGAAAGGAAAGAAAAAGGAGGGGAGGGGAGAAGGAAGGGCTAGAACTGGATGAATAATATTAGTGTCTAACAGCAGAGCACATGAAGAATGCACGTGTATTTCAAAATTCCATAAAACCAGATGCAAATTAAATAGAATCTACATTTTTAAATGCTTAAATATCATATACTTTTGTTTTGTTCCCTAATCCATTTGCAGGTCTTTCTATCAGTCATGGAATGGATCCTACTTGATGAAAAGCGTCCATGAAAGAGACCTAAAACAAGATGGATCGACAACATCAGCAAGTATTGCAGGCCGAACAGGCAAAAGCAAGACCAGGACCATATTGGTTGGAAACATGCGGAAGAGGTCTTCCTCCTGGAGTGGATAGACAAAGGGTAGAACAGGGGTGTCAAACTGGATTTCTTCGAGGGCTGGATCAACATTGTAGTTCTCCTCCTCCAGCCGGCTGGGGGTGGGGGAGGAGATGGGACGGATGCCTCCTGCAGCACCCTGCCAGCCAAAACGGGGTGCAAGGGGTGCATGAAGCCCTCCCCCTGTGCCCCGTTTTCAGCCCAGATGGTCTCCCGTATCACTTTGCCAGCCAAAACGGGGTGTGGGGGGCAAGCAAGCCTCCTCCTTGTGCCCCGTTTTGGCTGCCAGAGGCACCGCAGGCTGGTCCCTTGCTATTTCCAGGCCGGCCCCATGGGCCAGATTTAAGCATCCTGTCAGCCAGATCCGGCCCGTGGGCCTTGAGTTTGACACCCCTGAGCTAGGATGATGATGATGATGATGATGATGATGATGATGATGATGATGATGATGATGATGATGATGATGATGATGATGATGAAATGCTTAAATGCTCAGTTTCAATACAAGGGCACACCCAGAATGTGCATGCACACATTTTATTTTATTTTTTTAAAGCAACAATCAAGCCCACATTTGATGTGTACTAGTAGTTTAAAGCCTCAGCAGCCTTAGTAATGCTTACGTCAAGCATACCATAACCTACATGCAATCCATTCACATCCGTTCTAACTATTCCATAACAAAGTTTTTCTTTTTTTTCAAATAGCTATAAACCAGGCAGGTTGGCAGGCTTGCAACTACAGCCAGGCCCATCTTCCATCTGGCCATATGCTCTAAGGCTTCTATGTTCTTGCCAGTTCATTGCCACTTTAAATGCTCTTTCCAAGGTTCGAACATGTGAAAGCTGGGATATTTTGCACAACCCTGCAGGGAATCCTTCCTATGCACAAAATCCTGAAAACTCATTTGAATCAAGAGGATTCGAGATATTTAAATGCTGAAACAATTGCAGCCAGAAGATATCTGTGCCAGCACAGCTGGTGCAAAGGAGATTCAGTCCACTACATTTCAAAGATTGTCTCTTTTTAGCTATTGGAGCTCTACAGGTTTTAGAATTTAGAGTGTTTGTCAAGCTAATTGGGATCTAATGATGACTAGAGATTCTTACATTTTGTGCTAAGGAAATGTTATATTTATTCAAAAATATTTTTTAAAAGAACCTTTTCACATTCTGTGTTCAGAAATAAAAGCAAAAAGAAACTGCACTTATGGAATATGCTTTCCTTCCATAATTTAAATGCTTAGGAAATGGCCTTCCATTTTAATTTTGATTCTGCAAGTAATGTTCTATGCACTATGCTTGGCTTGTCTGTTTTAAGGAGGTTACAAAGCAATATTGTCATGATTATTTTTTTCATTTTCTGAAGTTGCTCATGTGAGGTTCAAAGAATATCTGATTGTTGGACTGCATGGACCCTAAACTGTTTTTCACCACAAAACATCCCTCTTCCAAATCACACTGCCAAATTTCAGGGTCAACCTGGCAATTTTCAATGGCTCAATTTTTGGAATTTCTTCTTTCTCCAGCACTGTAACGGTATGTGAGAAAGACCTTGGGAAACAGGGCAAAGAGATGCTGCTTAGGGAATACCAGCTAAGAGACAGCATATCCCACAGTTGCAGGGGTCGGATGCTGGGGGTTTGCGGGAGTTCAGACCGACCCTTAGCGAAGATTCTGTGGGGTTCACTGAACCCCCAAATCTCACACCTGGCTGGCTTCGCCCATTCCACCCCTTCCTTCCCAGGAGACTCCATGAGGCCCATTGTGGATGCAGGTAAGTGCAGGGTGCCCACAGAGGCTCGGGGAGGGTGAAAAACGGGCCTCCCGGAAGTTTGGGAAGGCTGGAAATGGGCCCATTTCCAGCCTCCAGAGAACCTCCAAAGCCTGGGGAGGCCGTTTTCGCACTCCCGGAGGCTTGAGGAAAGCCTCTGGAGGCCGGGGAAGATGAAAGTGCCCCCCCACCACCACCATGGTACAGGAGGCCGACTCAGCCATGGCCACCATGGCCACGCCAACCCAGCAACCGGGCAGCGAACCCATTGCTACAATTTTTGAATCCCACCCCTGCATAGTTGGATGGTGAGCAAAGCAAGAGTCTCAGAAGGGACCACCCTAAGTTCTCAGGCTGTAAAGGTAACAGAGGGAAACTTATACTTTCAGACTTGCACGATTCTGCCAATTTAGCTTCGCAGTAAAGTCAAATTAGTTTATCTGGTTGTATTCCTGTCTTGTTTACCTGGTAAGGCTGACAATAACAGTCCTTTGCCATTTACCGGAATGACTGTAGGTGACAACCCTTGCAGAGACCTGTTCAGATGGACTCTTCTGTCCACCTAAGGCCATTACCACAGAATGGCTTATAGGAAGCATCTTTGAAGGAGGATGGAGGAAAGGGAGACGGGGAGGAAATCCCTTTAAAAAAAGCTCTATGGGTTTGTTCCTCAAGTTATCAGTAATTAACTTAAGGGAGTCTTCTTAATTCTGTTTATGGATCCCCTTGGAAAAGTGTTTCCATTCTCCCTTTCTTCTTGCATTCCAAATTAGATCCTATGCAAGTATTTCTCCAAAGCCCCCGTATTTATTGCATCTTAGAATTACTCCCTCTTTTGTTGTGGCAATATACAACCTGCCTTCATTACTAATAGATCTGCACAGTACTATTGGATGGCACCACAAGACACCATAAATCGCTAGAGATTTATCACTAATTCTTATTATGAATCATCCTTGCTTTCTTTTTCATCCAAAATTACTTGCATAATGTTCCAGTTATCTCACTTGATCTTTCCTTTCCCAAACCTCTCTGTAGACATAACCAGTTAGCTTGTATCCAGGTTTTGTGCACGTCATCATTTCTATATCTCTGTAGTTAACATTTATGTGATTTTTCAAAACAATGGCTCTTGGCTCTTGTTTCAATTTTTTTTCAACGAAGCAACTCAGCTTTCTCTATCCAAATAAACCAAGTCATGCTTTTATGTAAGATGAGCCCAAATTCAAAGGTCTTGATGTACAATTTGACTTGTTATGGACAGTTAGATAAAGTGCATCCCTTTCCAAATTTTGTGACAGGTAATCACAAATTACATACCATCAATAGTCCAGGTGAAAAATTGTTTCAAAAATGAAAGGGAGAGAGACAGAGAGAGATAGACAGAGACAGAGAGACAGAGAGAGACTCTCTACCTCCTTGTTCATAATCTGATAGCTATCTAGTCCTATTTATGCAACACATTTAAATAGGTCATGAGGGGGTGGTCAGGCTAGTATGTCATATGAGCAAGAAAATCAGATCAAGTCACTTTGAGGAAGTTAGCCTCAATCTGGATCCTCTTTGCAATTAGACTAACTCAGCTCAGTCAACCACATCATCAAAAGATTTGATTATATTTTTTATAATCAAACAAAGAACTAGAAAATCTCCATCAAAAGGGAGCTTTTCTAAGACCTTAGTGTCTATCACCATTACAGCTACTCTACTGATAAATCAATAATCATCCTCATGGCTGCAAGGAACAGGTATGCCTCATCTGCCTCCTGTTCAGTGATACAAATTCAATCATAGTGTATTTTCTCTGAAGTTTGGCCGGTGTCAGATAAATGCTGGAAGGTGGGAAGGAAAAGGATGCAAATAATCTTCAGTTTACAACAGTAATTGAGCCTAAAATTATGGTTGTAAATTGTGCCAGTTGTTAAATGGGCTATCCCGTGAGCAACCTGATTTTATGACATTTTTTGCGGTGATTGTTAAGTGTACTGACTGTAGCAGCTCTTCGGACAACAAAATATTTTGATTAATCAAATAATTGACAGTACATTTCTATGACTATTTACTTATATGAAAGTATGTGTTAGATGTCAATTTAAATCTTTACTATTATGGTCACTATTGTTACAGATACTAATAATTAAATCTAATGACAAACTACAAAACATTTATATAACAGATAAAGTCATTAGAAATAAGTGGCATCAATTTACTTTTTCAAGCTTATAATACTAAATGACTGCCAGCTAAACAGTGTGTGATGAAAAGCCAGAGCTAGAGAGCAAAAAAAAGATAAGGGTGCGCTCTCTCTCTCTCTCTCTCTCTCTCTCTCTCTCTCTCTCTCTCTCTCTCTCTCTCTCTCTCTCTCTCTCTCTCTCTCTGTGTGTGTGTGGTAACTTGAATGCTGTTTGCTGGTAAATTGTGCTTGCTGTTTGTTGAAAATTCAACTACAATAAATGCTAAGCAAGAGTCTTGTTTGCAAAAAAGGTGATTTACATAAAATTTATCAAGTCCCTCGGGGAAAAAAAATAGATAAGAGGTGCGAGTAAACTGCAACAGTCTGTACAAGAAAGGCAGAATAATACAAGAAAGGCCAGCAATTTGATTATTCCATCAACACAAGGGCACAATGTTTTGGCATGTGGTCTTAAATCTTCTTTCCAGAACTGCTGAGAGTAAAATATTGAAGCGGAAGAATATGAAAGTTTTACGCTATTTTAGTTGGGCTTTGTAAAGCTTTAGATTCACTTGGGGAGAATACACATTGGAAAGTGGGGAGACCAAAAACAGCACCTCTCGGAAATTGAGGACGGAGGGTCCTCGACTTGCAGCACTTCATTTAGTGACCATTCAAAGTTACAACAGTGCTGAACAAAAAGTGATTGGTGACCATTTTTCACACTTACAACTGTTGCAGCATCCCTGTGGCCACGTGATCAAAATTCAGACGCTTGGCAACTGACTCATATTTATGATGTTCGCAGCACCTAGGGGGTCACGGGTTCAGCTTCTGCAACCTTCCGACAAGCAAAGTCATTGAGGAAACCAGATTCACTTAATAACCATGTTACTAACTTAGCAACTGTAGTGATTCGCTGAACAACTGTGGCAAGAAAAGTCGTAAAATGGGGCCAAATTCACTGTTTCACTTAGCAACAGTAAATTTGGTCTTAATGGTGGTCATAGGGCGAGGACTAACTGCAGAGCACAGCAGCACTTTGAAGCAGTTCTCCAAATTGGATCTAGTTCAGTGCCCTGTCTTAATATGTACAAACAGCGAGTCAATCAAAGTACCTTTCTCGCTTGAGATTATATGAAACGTACATTAATCACAAACATTAATGTACCTTTGTGCATTTCATTAATGTGAAATGTACATTAATCATTACACAGCTAAAGTACTTTAGCAGTAATAATGACTGAAACCAAAAACTGTATCTCGTAAAAGTTGCATATCCTAAATATTCAATAGATCTGGCAAATCTAGTAGTCATTATTGGCACTGGTCAAGAAATATTTCTGTGCTCCTTCCCATGCAGCAGCCTCTTGAAATAGTTCACAAATATCTTCAGAGAGTAACTTCACAATATTGTGCTGCTCCTAATGAGAGAGTAGATTCTCAGGTGTGCAGAGTATGGTGCCAACACCTCATGCTTTTAGAGGCGGGGAAAACTGCAGGACCACATCTGGCATCATGTTGCCTGCTTCATGGTTTTATGGTCCACGAGAATGGATCCCTAGTCAAAAGCATGATGTCTTCACCTTCTCTTTCTCATCCAGAGAGATTTGTAGAGGATTAGAGGTGCCACTGAGTTCCAATCAAGCAAAGAAGAAGGAAACTCCGCAGCAGGCAGCCTTCCGAAAATATCCCTGTCATGTGGAGTGAAGCAGACGGCTTCTAAGGAGAAGGCCTTCCTTGGTGCCAGGACTGTAACTGTAAAGACCATTTGGGTGCCCAAAGAATGGCACACGTCACACTTCTGTTGTTGAGCTGCATTAGGTGCCATTTTGCTTCGGGGGTCAGATTCAAAGTGTTTTGATATGACCTTTAAAGCCCTACCTGGCATGGGGCCAGGCTACCTATGAAATTGCTTTCATCCAATTACATCAGCCCATCCCACCCAGTTAAGCAGGGAAGGCATGTTATAGACGATGTCAGCCAAAGAATTCTGACTGGTGGGGTCCAGGAAGAGAGATTTCTCTGCTGTTGCGCCAACCCCATGGAAAAATTCAAGCCCTGGAGGAATTGAAGTGGGTCCCTACTCTCCTGGCCTTCTGGAAAGGCATAAAACATGGCCCGGCAGCCTTGCTTGGGCCCACAGAGGAGCATGCAGCCATGGGCCTGCTTATTGCAGAATGGGACAACTCGCTGCAGCCAGCTCACCACTGCCAACTCACTTCTACCAACACGCTGCTCTCAAGTTGCCACAGGACAACTCCAGACAGCCAACTCATTGCGCATGGCCAGAGGGAGACCCACATGAATGAGCGCAGGGCAGAGTGCAGAGCAGGGAGGCAGCAGTAGCCAGGGACTTCCCAATCTCACATCCCCTGCGGTGCCAGGCTCCGAGTAGCGGCAATGGCAGTTAAAGCAGGCACTGGGGAGCTGACGGCTTCCCATTTTCACACCCCTGACTGCCACAGCCACCACGTCCATGTGGTGGCAGCAGCAGCAGCAGTTTTGCACCCGGCATGGTGGTACAGCACTAACATTAGGGGATGTGAAAATGGGAAGCCCCCAGCCACTGTTGCCTCCCCATCACTGCCCAGATTGCCACTGCTGCCATCCCCAGCCTCTTCTATTTGGAGCCTGGCATGGTGGCGGCAGCAGCGGGGTGTGTGAAAATGGGATGCCTCTGGCCACACCCGCTCCCCCCCCCCCTCTGCACTCTGCCCCTTTGCTCGCTCACTCATCCAGCTCTCCGTCTGGCTTCCCTCAGCAAGTCATGCCTGTGGTGCCTTGGCCATCTGGAGTTCTCTTGCAGCAACTTGGTGGTGGTGAGTTGGCAGAGGTGAGTTGGTGGTTGCGAGCTGGCCATGGTGTGTTGTCCTAGACCTGTTTAGTGCCTCTCCCTGTCTTTTAATTTTAACCATTCCTTGCCTCCTTTAAAATTTATGTTTTTAATATTTTATTGGACACTGCTCAGAGAAACTCTGTGAGGGAAATGGACACTTTGTAAATATGATAGATAGATAGATAGATAGATAGATAGATAGATAG
>JANHFL010010110.1:165230-178483 GCA_032468155.1 Oxyrhabdium leporinum | reverse complement strand
GGTTTATTTTTTAAAAAAGCAGGATATAAATCAAATTAATCTCTCTATAATCAACTCTTTTCAGGATGGAGGGACTTAGAGTTTTGGAAAAGGGAGCAGAGTCAAAAACTTTGTAGTCCTGAGGTTCACTATTCCTGATGGAGATAATATTATTTCAGGTCCATCAGATGCCACAACAGGCAGGTGTTGTTTGTTTTTTTTATGTACTTGTTGCTTGAGTAGAATTCAGAGAGGGAAATATGCCTTTTAGTGTAATCCATTATTTTGTTTTTGTTTTACTTTTCCCTTCAGCATAGTGAAGAATGTCCTGCAATTTTAATAATCAAAAAGGGAACTATTAATTAACTATATATGCATTCTGATTATGATTCTGCTCCTATTTAAAGCGAGTCTAAGAAGAAAATGTAGTTTTGATACTGTCACATATAACCTTATTAACTGATATGTGTCTTCAATATTCAAGCCAATGGCTAGTAACAAGATAGCATGCTTCCAAATGTAACTCAGAATTGCTACAATCCTTAGGATCGGTATAAATATTTTTCCCAAATAAAATCTAATTAAGCATATCAATAATCAGTTCAATTGTGCATTTCATTAAATGAGAAAAGAATGGAGTTGACCTAAAATGGAAGTCAGCAATGTAATTCCTGGAGCTTGTATCCAGGTTCTTGAGAGATCTATAGGTTTATCCATGACATACTTTAATGTAAGTTAAACTGTAACAGTGCCTTACAAATTTTTAAATTTAAGTGGCTAAGAATTTCAACAGACATCCTTAAAACTAGACCTTGTTCTAGTCTATTATAGCAGATGCCAGATATAACAATATTTCTAAGAAATGCTAAGCCAAACTATTGATGGTCAGTGGATTTGATAATAGTCTGACACAAGATCAATAGGTGTCAGTAGCTGTACTCAATAGAAATGAGATTGTATCTCTTTCAATTGTTTAAAAAAAACCCAATATTAGATTTTGATAATGGCAGATTTCAAATCACTGATAGTTTTGATGTAATGAGAAATTTTAGAGGATAAATGTAAACATTTTTTAAAATAAATAAACATGCCACTATTAGATTTAGACATAGTTTGGGTCTATACTACATAAAGTAAAAAAGTATTTAAAATTTCTTTTTAATATAATATTAAATTATATTAAATTATATTAAAAATTTCTACTTTTTAATATAATAATTTTAAGAATATTGTTGGCAATCTATAAGAAAAGAAAGCAAGTAGAAACTTATTTCTAAGCCTAATAATATCCAAAAGTCCAAACTCAAGTACAAGGCAAACAAAATTTAAAATGTAATTCCCTTCCAGAAACTTGCAAATCTGGGGAACGAGGCAAGGTTAAGAAACTTGGTAGTTAACTGCTTTAAATTTAGACAGACTACTAGCCTGGATGGACCTTTGTTCTGCATTTGCAGATCCTTGTTCTTAAATAGACACATTTTTCTTATTAGAGTGCTTTCCTATATTATTTTAGGGTCCTCCGTTATTTTGAGATGGGGCAGGAATTCTTTGGCCTGCTGCAAAAACAAAGCTCTTTTTTTTTTTGTGATCCAGCAAAATGAAATTTAATATAGAGAAAAGCACGGTTCCCACACCGTGTAATGGATTTGTATTAAAATAAAATAAAAAATTTATAAAAAAAAGAAGAAGAAGAAAAGCACGGTTTTACACTTAGGCAAGAAAATCAAAGGTCCTGGTCCAGACTAGGTGAAATCAGGCTCAATGGCAGCAACTGCAAGACGGATTTTGGAGACCTAGTGGACAACCTTTTAAAGGTGAGCCAACCGTAAGCGGCAGCAGCCCCAAAAGCCAATGCAATCCTAGGTTAATCAAGATCATGTGAAGTACTAGTACTGCTCTACAAAGCCTTGCTAAGACCCCATGTAGAATACACAAGGAAGAGGGGGGGGCAACTTATTTACCAGAGCACCTGAAGGCAGGACAAGAAACAATGGGTGGAAACTCACCAAGGAGAGAAGCAACTTAGAACTAAGCAGAAAGTTCCTAACAGTGAGAACAATTAACCAGTGCTTTAGGAAATTATGAGTGCCCCAACACTGGAGGCTTTTAAAAAGAGACTGGACAGCCATCTACCAGAATCAGTATTGGTTTCCTGTGAGAGCAAGGGGTTGGACTAGATGATCTCCAAGGTCCCTTCCAACTCCTGTTACTGTTACGTATTGTTTCTTCAGCCCAGGTCAGGAGTTCCCCACCGTGCGCCGAAGTGAGAGGAACTCGTTACTGGTTTGGAAAAATGGAGGGCAGATGCCAAAAATCTGAGCCCTGTTTCTGCAGTTCCTCAAAGGAGTTCCCTTCCATGCATGGAGGGGAAGGAACTTCTCTGGAGGGCTGCAGAAAAGAAGCTTGCATCCCGAAGATATGAGCTTTGCTTCCACAGACCCTTGCAAAGATTCCCTTCCACACTTCGAGGGAGCCGCCTGCCCGCCTTCAACACTTGTATGGTTAAAGTACTGTTGCTTAATAACCACACCAGGAGAGCCGGGACTGTCATCATTGATCAAAGTGGTCATGTGTGGTGACTCAGTTGTTGACCACTTTGCTCAAGGACTGAGCTTCCGGTACCAATTGTAGTCATAAGTTGAGAACTACCCATACAGCTCCTAAAATACCTATGAAGATTGTTTATATACCACTTAGTGGCTTAAAAGAAGAATTCCCTGCTAAGGAAGAAGAATCGGAATGCCGTTCTAGCAATAAGTTTAATTTTAATATAACACTAGTTATATTTAAACTGTTTTTCTCATATGCAAATGTATGCAGATCTGTAGCATAATGCAAACCGTGTTTACTGTTATAATTCCACATAATAGGACATTAGAAGGCATAATTCTAAGCACATTTACTTAAACATAAATATAACCCAGTTAATTTCTCTGCAGTAAGTATGTTTAGGATTGCAAGTTGAATAATTACTTAGCCAAATAATTGGCAAAACCGCAAGATCACTTAACTTGATTTCTTTTCTCAGTGGTACAAGTCTGGGTTCAGATGCCAAGTGGGGGGAGAGGCAAAAGAAGGCATTAGGCAAATCTGATGAAAGCACCTGGCCAAGGGTTTTGCCTGTATATAGGTAGCCCTTGTTTCGCAGCTTACCTTGTTTAACAACTATTCCCAGTTATGATGGTGCTGAACAAGTAACTGTCTGACCAATTCCCTCATTCGCAATCTTTGCAGATCTGTAAAGCCCAGGAAAGCTGAAGTAAGATCAGTTGTGTAAGCACAGTTGTGATTTCAGTTGGCAATCACTTTGCTTAACCACTGATGTGTGGGTCCCAATTATGGTCACTAAACAAGGCTTTGTCTGTGTGGAAAGGATCTGTGACAGCTGTAATAATGTCTGACCTTTGTCAGTATTTAGGTTTTTAGGTTCTAATGATTCAAGGCCATTATTGTAGATGTCAGATGAAAGTGGAATCCCATGGGAACTTATTCTATCCCATCCATTATCATGTAATTAGCACTTTACATTTCTCCTTGACAATAATATGCCAGAGATGAGTCTGACAATAGTGTGCCAGGTGATTTGATGTGCAACCTACATGAGGGTGGGGGATAATGCAAACAGTGCCTGAATAACACGTGGAAGGAATATATGAAGGCCCCAAACTTCTAGACATTTCACTCCCATGTATTCCCATTGGACAATTCTCCAGCTGATGAGGGGGATTAAATACCTATGACTGAATTTGATGTACAGGTACTTCTCGACTTGCAACCATAATTGAGCCCAAAATTTCCGTTGCCAAGAGAGACAGTTGTTAAGAGACTTTTGCACCATTTTATGACCTTTCTTGCAACAGTGTTAAGTGAATCACTGCAGTGGTTAAGTTAGTCACACCGTTGTTGCTTGTCAGAAGGTCACCAAAAGTAATCACATGACCCTGGCACATTGCAACCATCATAAATAAGAGTTAGTGGCCAAGTGCCTGATTTTTGATCACGGGACTGTGGGGCTGCTGTAATGATCATAAGTGTGAAAAACTGTCATAAGTCACTTTTTTTTCAGTTGTAATTTTGAATGGTCGCTAAATGAACTGCTATAAGTCAGGGGTCCCCAGCCCCCAGACCGTGAACCAGCAGTGGGCCGTGGCATGTCAAAAACCAGGCTGGGCAAACAAGCGAAGCTCCATCTGTGGGATGCAGGCAGCACATAAAACCACACACCTTCTGGTGTGTGGAAAAACCTCTCTCCACGGAACCGGTCCTTGGTGCCCAAAAAGTTGGGGGGCCGCTGCCGTAAATCGAGGATTACCTGTACCACATGGCACCAAAGGGCTTAGATTTAAGCCTAAGTAGGTGCACTGATTTACAAAATAGTGACATCAAACTTTTATTAACCGTCTACATCAGTGAAGCCAACTATCATACTTTGTGCTGGCTTTCAAGTGTAACAGTCCAATACAGTATCGCTTGCTGCAAAAAGTTTTTAGAAGATATGACAGCTGTAAGAATGAAATATCTATGACTCCACCGCCCATTTTCTTAATAAAAACACTCATGAGAAAATGGGGCCATAAACAACAATGGGGAGCCAAGAACCAAGAGCCAAGAGCACAGAGAAGGCATTAGCGGATTTAACAGGCAAAGCAAGGAGACAAGACTAGAGAACAAGATATAAGGCAGGATCAATGGAAGAGCTCAG
Source organism: Oxyrhabdium leporinum (assembly GCA_032468155.1). NCBI lineage: Eukaryota > Metazoa > Chordata > Lepidosauria > Squamata > Cyclocoridae > Oxyrhabdium > Oxyrhabdium leporinum. Next base: position 173,802 of record JANHFL010010110.1, on the reverse strand, counting down.
ATTGACCTTGCTCTAGAAGAGTCAATGGCCAATCTAGACACCCCCCCCAAAAGGCATTTCAGATCAAGAAGCTGTGGATGGTCTACAGACAGTGGTCAAGAGAATGCTGTCATATGGCTAAACCCATGAGGTAATGGTAGATGATTCCTGGCAGTTGGAGAAGGGGCAGATGGGTTGAACTTGCTCTCCTAGACCCTGTAGGACTGCTGCATGGAGATACCTTACTCAGATATCAATGCATGAATGTAGAGTTCCTTTGAGGGAGTGGGCACCTTGGGACTTCTTCCTCAAGTATATGTGTCAAAGCGTTTCATTTCATCCTTAAAGAAAGGCTGGGACCCCCAATGAATCCCTCCCATGTTTTTGCTTTCCATTAGGCATGGGCTTTATATAAATTTGCTAACGTCTATCGATTGTCTGAGGCCTGTGAGATGAAAAGGAGGCTAGTCACCCATTGTTCATTCCTGGGAGCTATTGCCACCTTGTGGGTGCTCATGTTTTTCTTGTTTCCTAAATCAGTCCTTTGGTAACTGGGCCACGTAGTCAAATGTCCCTGGTTGTAACTAGTAGTTCTTTTCCAAAGTCTTAGAGACCTTTCCTATGGAAATTCATCACCTAGAGATGCTTGCAATCGAATTTGTAACTTACTGCAGGCATTTAAAAGTGCATCCTGCCTGCTTGTCTCCCTTTTGTAGGCTCTGAATGGACCTTTCTTTTTTCTTTTTCTTTGTGATGAATTTAAGGGATGAATTGGGCACTTCAGAAGCTTAAGATATCCATTTTATTCCTTAACGCAGATTGTCCTTGACTTATGGCCATTTATTTAACGATGATTCAAAGTTATGATGGCCTCAGAAAAAGTGATCCACCACCCTTCTTCGAAATTACGATTGTCACACAACCTCCACAGTTGCCCAGTCACAAGATTGCAATTCAGTGCTGGGCAACTGGCTCACATTTATAACGGTTGTAATTACAATTGGTCATGTAATTGTTTGGGAAGTATGATTCACTTAAAGACCGTGTGATTTAATTAATAGCCATGGTAAAAATGGCCATGACATTGGGTCCAGTCACATGATGACTCACTTAACAACCACATCGCTTAGTGACTGAAATTACAGTCCCATCGTAAATCAAGGACTACCTACATGGTACCTCCAAAATATTCTCTAAACTACTGTAACCCCATCCATTTTGGCAGTGCAGACTTGCTGTAAAAAGCTTAATTCGGCTTTCGTTCAATCTGACACATGTTGTTCACCAGAGGCCTGCCATATAGAGAGTGAATATTCAGCCATTGAGGTAAGACAATCTTCTATCTATTGAAGAGCACACCTGTACCTGGCTACTATTGTTTACCTCACTTAGCCAGGATCTCTCAGACATCCAGAGATGATTCAGTTATCAATTAGGTTGAGGCCCTCTGGTCTAAGATTTGCTTTTTTTTCTTTAAAAAAATAATAATGAAAGAAACATTGGAACATGGAAATGAAATAAAGCACCCAATCTAAACTAAACAAAAAAATGACACACAACTTGAATAATTTTTAAGGAAAACAGACTGAGCAAACATCTAAATCTACCCTCCCGAGAGTTTGAAGCTTGGCCTGTTCTTACTTAAACAGGAGACCCTGAAATCCACTCCTCCAAGTCGTTGTACATTGACACGCATTTTTTTTCTCTCTGACCCTGTCAGAGTTGAGGTAAGATAAGCAGCACAGTTAAAACCAAGTCCAAGGACAACTGGCCTGGAAAGAATATGGAGTAATTGCCACTTTCAATTACTGCTGACATTTCTACATCTATTGAATGCCCGATGGAATCATAAGAATATATATTTTAAAGCTCTGCATGCAACATTTGGATTGTAATCTGCATCTTCCTTGATATCTAGCCCCTTAAAGATGCTGCTGCACCACCAATCATTTCATTTTTTTGCAAATTGCTTGTGCAGCTTCTCTCATGTCTTCTGTAGTGGGAGGAGGAGGAAGAGGAGGAGGAGGAGGAGGAAAAAGGTGGACATGGAAATATGTCAGCTCCTTCCTGGCCTATCTGAACTTGCCGAAGTTTATGCAAATTCAAAACTGTCTGAAAGAGAACCAAACCCCAAACTCTCATAATGGGGGGGGGGAGAAAAAAAAATCCCACATGAAATGTGCTGATAATTAAAATCCTCTGACAATTACATCATGCACTATCAGGCTTAGCCAGATCCATTACTCACGATCGGTGCCTTGGACAAAACAAAGCTGCCTCACGAGGGACTGTCAGCTGAGCAGATGCTTCTATAGAAGAAAGCAGCCAAGCCTTGTTTATGTAATATGAGAAACCTGGGATGCAAAGGCAAGATACTGCTTCAGCCTGTGGACTATTTGGCCAGTTTGGAAGGGGACAGGGGCTAAAATGTCAGGAAAGCCCCATATTTTTTTTTTCTTCTCCTGGCACACTGTTATATATATATATATATATTCTTTTCCTTTTTGAAAAAGAAACATTGTGATTTTCTCTTACGCTCCTGCCTTGTTATCTGTTTGCCGGTTTGCACACCCATGCTAATAGACAAAAGATACACAAGTGCATTCTTAGGGGAGTTTTTACAAGACAGCCGTCTTGGTAGTTTATGACTTGTCTCCCTCTAACTTTGGTTGCCCTTGCATGTATGAATGGCTCTTTCTTTAGGTACTTTCCCACAAGGCTGAGGGGAAACTTACAGCCTCAAAACAATGCTGGATATTTATGCCTACTGAGCCACTCCAAACCAGAAACCCCCTAGATGAGGAATCGGTCCATGAGAGGGGGCTTCACCCCCAGGGACCCTTTCTCCCTCAACATGTTACCCAGCTAGACCCAGAAGGACTTGCATTTGTTCAAACATGAATAAAACATCTCAAGTTATCCCTGGATGTTTGGTCTTTGGAAAGTGTAGCCCTTCTGCTGTTCTGACTGACAGATGTCTGTGCCCTTTGATATTGATCATATCAATCTCTTCATTGACATCTAGAGAGCCATTGGCAGTTGAATGAAAACTAAGGCAACCAATAAGTTGCCTAGGAACTATCCAATAGGTTAATCAATGAATGGTCTGCCTCCAAAGTGAAAAGAACCCATCACCAACTCGTTCATTGACCCAGCACCTTCTGCGAGCTTCTCTATTGACTTCCACAAATCCCTCTCTCTGGTACTGTTATTGGAAATGGAAAGAAGGTTATTTGCCTGTTAGATATTTAATAACTAATAAATTTGAATTGGATATAGATTAGGTAGTTTGCAGCCCAGGTCTCCCTTCTTTGCTTTCTTTCCTGCCTTCTAATATTTTCCACCCAACTTGTTGTAGTTACATTTTTTTTTTGGATTAAAACCTTTCAGGCTTCCAAATATACTCAGAATCTGAATATAATCAATGTACCATAACAGAAGAACAATTCAAACTCTCATAATTTGTTTAACAGCAATGAATAGCTTTAATCTGTGTTATGAAATAAAATCTTATGCCAAAAAAGCATGATGATTCAATGTTTTCTAATCCAGGGCCATTCAAAATGCACAATCTGATTACTTCTCTTTAGGGCTTTTGTGTCTCAGACAAGGAGAAACAAATAAGGGGTCCCAGTTCATCCATCGTATGTCTGTAACCTGGTCCCACGCTTTTTACCCATAGGAATTAAATTGACATGATCATGGTCTGCATGCATCCTGGCTTATCTATCTCAAGGTGAGTAGAACCGCATACCTATTCAGCTGGAAAAAATGGACAGACAAATCACAAAACAAGGGTTGCGCCTTCACCATGCAAATTCTACTCTTTTTGCAGGTGTGTTGTCATGTCACACACATATGTAAGGATTGGAGCTTGCATTGCAAGAATTAACCCACTTTGAAGCCTGAGCAATTTTTGTTAAGTTTTGTTTTCATGATGCAGGCATCATACTTTATGGAGAAGGAAAATTAGAGATTTGGATGGAAAAATATGACTTAAACTTTACATTTGGCTAATCAGAATTGGTTTGATTTTGGATTAACATGTTGGACAAGGCTTCATAGCTTGTAAATCTCCATTTATAGCTCAGTGTCTTGTGGAAGACTGACCCATGTGATTTCTTCAGTTAAAAAGGTTAAACCGGTGCACCAAATGCAATTCTAGGATGCATTAATAAAGGGATAGAATCAAGATCACATGAAGTAGTAGCACCACTTTTACAAAGCCTTAGTAAGACCACACCTGGAATATTGCATCCAGTTTTGGTCATCATCCTATAAAAAAGATGTTGAGACTTTGGAAAAAGTTCAGAGAAGTTCAACTAAAATGATTAGGGGGTCTGGAGACTAATATAATGAATGACTGCAGTAATTGGGTATGGCCAGGCTAGGAAAAGAAGGAGCAGGGGAGACATGACAGCAATGTTCCAATATTTGAGGGGCTGCCACAAAGAAAAGAGGATCAACCTATTTTCCAAAGCACCCGAAAGCAGGACAAGAAAAAATGGGCAGAAAACAAAGAGAGATCTAATCTAGAACTAAGGAGAATTTTCCTTAGAGTGAGAACAATCAACCAGTGAAACAGCTTGCCTTCAAAAGTTGTGGTGTTCCATCAATGGAAACTTTTAAGAGACTGGACAGCCACATATCTGCAATGGTCTCCTGCTTGAGCAGGGGGTTGGACTAGAAGACCTCCAAGATCCCTTCCAACACTGATATTCTATGTTCTACTGTTAGGTTCACATATCACACTACAACAAAAGCAAAATGAATTCATCTCAACAGATGCAAATCGGCCTGTGTATGGTTTCAAAACAATCTGGAAAAAAAGTCCTCCAGACATTGTGTGAACAGGAGCACAACACCTCTGTGCGCCTCATGAAAGCAGCAAGGGCTTTTTTCAAGCTTCCAAGGAGAACCTGGAAAGCCTTCAAAGCATGAAGATGCTTTAAAGTACTCCTATCTTAAAAACTTAATGTATATAAAGCTGTACAGGTAGGAGTTTATATACAATTGGGACTGGAACTTCCATTCAATGGAGTCATAAGGCATGATGTCATGTGACCATGCTTCTTAGCAATGGAGGTTCTGGCAGTCCCAGGTGAACCTACATATAGAATATGTGAAGGGAAGAGACCGTTCTGACGATTTAGGCTTTCTAGATGCTTAGAGTCCAACTCATAAAGGAGTCTCAACCATAAAACTTTAAAGCAAGGAGGCTTTGCCTTGCTTCAAATCCTACCCATGGCACCTGGATGGTAAAGTTAGTTAGTTAGTTAGTTAGTTAGTTAGTTAGTTAGTTAGTTAGTTAGTTAGTTAGTTAGTTAGTTTATACATTTATTTGCCACCCATCTCATATTTCAAGGTAATTCTGAGCAGATTAAAGAGGATGTGAAGGAATTCAACCTGAATGTTCCATTAAGGCTATGTCTTTGACCATAAACAAAGCTTATATGGGAGCCACCAAACCTACAAAACCCTGTTGTAGGGTTTTTTGGAAACCAGTAAGCCATGATTGGTTTAATCAGTTATTATTGTCTGGGTCTGCAAAGGTTGCTTAGCCCAAACCAAATAAAGCATACTATGGAGTTAACACATTACCTAAAACCATTCAGTATCATGTAACAAATCCCCAAATCCATTTTTTGTGGAAATAAAATATACTTATAAGACCAACCAACTCAAAGCCTACAAAACAACAGTTTTCATTTTGCTTTCCATTTCGTGACCTTTGGGCAGGCCTAATGAAAGTGTTTCCCTTAGGAAAGAATTTTGACATTTCCATTATGGCCGGCATAACTATCTTTGCCTGTTGTGTGAAATCAAAGCAATTGAATCTCATTTGGATCATCCATGAGTTCAGAGGATAGCTTGAGGCAACTCACAATGTGTTAGCCTCCCTCCTCCCTCCTCTGTAATACTTCTAATAAAGTAAAAGGGGCAGGGGAGGACTTCCAGCTGCTAAAGTTTGGGAGCCCCAATCTCAATTCTCCTCTCCATTGGTCGTGCTGTCTGAAGACTCTAAAACTGATAACCTGATGACGTCTGGAAGGTCCAAATTCCCCACTCTTAGGCTGAGAAGAATTTGGTTTCATTTCAGCTCCTCTTTCGGGAGAATCTGAGACTCAGCTAGTAGGAGGTACACAAGTTCTGATTTCCCCATATCAGTCAAGTTTTTAGTACACAAAACAACTTTCTACCTTTGAGCTTTAGTTCTTTGTTATGTTGCAGCATTTATTCCTAGAAGCTTTAGTTGGTTAGCTATGTGCGCTTTCTTTTTTTGCCTCTCTATTAGCTGACTATACTGCTTATCTGCTTATCTTCTTAATTTAACTTTTTCCATAAATTGTCGTTGTCAGCCATTCAGTCATGTCCGATCCTCGGCCACTCTCTTGATCATGCCCTTCTGTCTAGCACTGCCTCAGACATCTCAGTATCATCTTTTATAGTGTCCAGCCAGCAGGTACTATAACAGCCCCCTTATCCGTTTTCCACTGATCCCTCCCAGCGTGATTGACTTTTTGAGTGAGTCAGCTCTCATGACATGGCCAAAGTATGACAGCTTCTGTCTGGAGATTTTGGCTTCATGAGATATTTTTTGTGAGGTTCACTCTAAGACTTCTTTCTTTGTTATTTTTGCGGCCCATGGGATGCGTAATAGTCGCCTTCAGCTCCACAGTTCAAAGGCGTCCACCCTTCTCCTATCTGCCTTTTTTTCAGAGTCCAAGTTTCAGAGCCATAAGTACCGTAGCTGCGAAAGTAAGTAAGACATATGAATGTCTTCTAAGTAAGTCATGAGGTAAACCTTTTAAGTTAGACTGATATAGCAAGATCAGCTACCAGCTATTGAATGGCAATCTGCATGAAACTTACATCTCATAATTAGACATCATATAATGCAACATAAAGTTTAATAATGCTATATGGGACAAATAAACATCTACACTGTAGACAGTTTGCTGATAGTGTTAAGGCATCAGGCTAGAAACTGGAAGATTGTGAGTTCTAGTCCCACTTTTGGGAGTCAAAGCCACCTTGGGCCAGTCACGATCTCTCAGTCCTGGAAAGAAGGATTTCTGAAGAAGCCGCTTCTGAAATCTTACCAAGAAAACTGCAGAGATGTCATTCCGTCATTCGGTCAAGACTGACTCATTAGAAAGTCTCCCTCTCCCAAATTATCTACACTTGATGGAGTGGTTACCACAAGCAGCACTACTGATCTCTTCTCACTTAGGTTTTATTATAAATACTGCAATTTCTGTATGTAAAGTACCCCTTGAGGGAGGTAAGTGCTTTTCATTTTGTTTGGCAATGCCTTCTATTTATATGACTAGAATGTCAATTATAGGAGTAAGAAGTGCACACTCTAATTTTAATGCACGTTTTGAAAATAGTGCATTTTGACACAGCTAGCCCAAAATCCCTTTAAAAACAACAACATCCCTTTTCTATCTCCTTGGCTATCCCTCTATCCTCTGTCCCTCTGTTACTTCTCTCTCTGCTTTTTTCTATCATTTTTTTCCCACTCTTCTCGTCCACCATCCTTAGATATATTTACTAACAGCAACTCTAAATCAGGTGACTCAGCTGAGGAGCATCAGTGCCAACACACTGTAAAATAATTTGGTTTGAGACTGCAAATTGGTCTCTATAAAAATACGCATCTAGGCCGCTCAGAGACCTTTGAGAACAAGCAACAAACAAACAAACCATAATTAACACATCCTCGACAGGATTCCAGAGAGGTATCCTTTTGAAGAGCCTCAACCAATTTATTATCCTATAAACTGTAATTAGACTATAGTCTACAAACATTTCCATGATAATACATTTATTAAGCTGTAGTCTTTCAAGGAATCTTTGTTGTTGCTGTCATTGAGAAAAAGTAAAGCGGCATAGTTACAGAGAGATGCTTTCTTGAAGAAAAACTGTGGATATTAAAACATGGTAATCTGTGCTCATCTGGTATCTTTCCGTTTTCATCTTTTTGTCTTTGGATTGGAAAGAATTTAGTTTGCAAGGATGTATTAATTACTTGAGATATTGAAATTATCTGTTCTCATATTCGTCGAACTATTCTACTCGACAAATATTGAGTAAAATAATTTATTCAAATTATAATAACATTTGATTTAGTACCGAGTTGCGTTAAGCAGATTTTTTTTCCCCTTCCAAATCTCAGAAATAGCCAATGTGCTACAGATGGGTACAATGAACTACAGGTATGTTCTAAGCAAGGGTCGACTCTGTTGTTTCTTTTTCATCTTGTTCACTTTTCCTATGTACAGGAAGCTTTAGCAATAATTATTTTTATAATATATTTTTTTCTTTTTATACAGAAACAGGGGCAGTTAGTTATTAGTAAGAAATCTGTATGTGTTATCTACCTATGCCGCCACAGCTGCCTACAGCCAAAAGCCGAGGAGATCCATTCATTCTGTCTGTCCCCCTTTTTTCTTCTTTTTAATCTTAGCTTCTTTTAATTTAGCTATTTTTTTAAAAGCAGGTTTTCTGGCCATATTTTACCTGGCTTTTAATAAAACCTCATTGCTGAGCACTCAAAAGCACAGTCTCCCTTTTTCTTCTTTTATCT
>JANHFL010010110.1:139026-152933 GCA_032468155.1 Oxyrhabdium leporinum | reverse complement strand
TATTATTATTATTATTATTATTATTATTATTATTATTATTATTATTATTATTATTATTATTATTATTATTATGGGGGTTACCTTCTACGAACTGTGGGTTCTGATCTGATTCTCTGAAAATATTCCTTTGCAGCAATTAAGTCAAGTCATTCTTTTCTATGCTTTCTGCCAGTTGAGAGCTCTTAGCATCTTAAAATAAATGAAAACAATGGATTTAACTGTGGCATAATATTTTGTAGAGTTTCTATATGAAATGATATTTTTGGATGGCAAGATGTGTTCACCTAAGTAAGCAGTAACTTTTCATACATTGATCCAAGGATTTGTGTTTGGATTAATCTTGTATGTGAACTGGACTATTATGGTTTATAAACAATGATGCATGGCTTCATCAAATGGGCGCACCCAGCCAATTTGCCTTATTCAATAAATCATAGTTATGGAACTTGGGCTTAGAATAATATGTGATCACAGGCAGAAGTTCATGTGCTCAAGGAAATGCAAAAGATTATGTTAGATGAGCTGTGATTTGATATCGAGCACAACAAATATAAAATTTAAGAGAAAAAAATTAAGAGACAATATTCTCTTGTCTAGAAATAGACAAGAGAATACTGTGGTTTTAGATAAAATGAGAGTGAAAAGCAAATGAAGAGAAATGGGCATGGGATTATAAAAAAGAGATAGATGAGATAAATAAACAGAAAGAGAAGGAGAGGGAGAGAGAGAAAGAGAGAAAGGATGTGAATCTAATTTAAAGTGCCAACATTGTGCTGGATTAGAGGCCAGAAGTTTCTCTGCCTTAGGCACTGAAACTGACTGTGTGCCTTTAGGCCAGTTAGTCTCTCCCACACCTGAGAAGAAAACATTGGCAAGCAGGTTCCCAAACTGTTGTCAAGAAGACTGCAGAGACTTGGAATCAGGGTTGATTTGATGGACCATTAGAACAACAACAGTAATTTTGGAGAGAATCCCAAAAAGGAAAGAGAAACACTGAAACAAGAAAAGGAGATGAGAAATGATTCTATAACCCATGAGCAAAATTAGGCTCTGCAAACAATTCAGAACTAAGATTAGAAAAGAAACAGGTGCTCTAAATGTATGAATGCTTCATCACATTTATGTACTAGATTTCTTAACTCTTAGATTCTAATCGATGGCTCTCTGGCTTGCATACACCGACATTTAGAAATGTACAGCAATGTGGATTTCAATGACCAGAGAGGACTATCTCATCTCTTCAGAGCCAATCAGTACTTTCTACCACTCATGATTTAAATGTGAATAATGAAGTATCTCTTTGGACATCAGGTGGTATGGGGATTAGTCCTTCATCCAGGGAACTAGACCATGGTGATAGGACCACCACCCAATGACCAGGCTGAGGTGGAGCTTGCATGGAGTTCTTTCCCATGAATTCAAGAGGGACCCATATCCAGTTCAGAATCAGTCTCCCACTGTTTGAATTCTTCCTTTCATTGCACTATTTAGTTTGGGCCTCATTTAGCAATTTTTCAAGGGGAAAGAACCATATTGGCTAATTGAAAGAAGGGTCTCTGCCCCATCACCTATAAATTGGAAAGCTCTGATGGTGATGATGATGATGGTGATGGTGATAGCAATGATGATGGTGTTATCCATTCAATCATCTCTGGCTCTTAGCGATTCTATGGGCCAGGTCTTTCCATCTCTTACAATCTTGCACTACTTTTTTGAGTTGTTCTCTCTGGCTGGTGTCAGCTTTGATGGTGTCCAGCCATTGTATTCTTTGGTGGCCTGGTTTCCTATTGCTGCTAACTCTTCCAAATATAATTGTTTTCTCCAGCTCTTCTTATATCTGAAAAAAACTGTTGAAAACACAGGTATAAGAAGTGGAAAGCAACTTCAACTGTATTGCTACTTAGATTCAAACATCAACACTGATTGCTGATGAGGAATGGGGTGCTTGCCTAATGAATATATATCCTTTTTGTAATGCCCAGATAAGGCTTATTTCTTGGTCTAGCTAACTTTTCTTTTTTCTTCTCCATCTTGAATTTTGTTTCCCTGTTATCATCCTGAGAGCATCTACCCCTTCCCCTTATTCCCTGTCCACTGTTCCTTTCTTTTCTTCTTTCCTGATAGGAGGAAGATGTACCTTTGTGTAAAATAATGGACTGCATATACAGAGCAAGGATCAATTTGTAAATTGGTTTGAGTTTGAAAAATGGGTGGGCATTTTTTTTAAAAAAGTAGATTTCCTAAAACGTTTTTGACTCATGAATGTTATCTTGGACAAAAGGATGTAATCCATCATCTTGAGTTCACTGTACCTAAAGACATTACAGGTGCTTGGATGCCAAAAGACTTATAGAACAAGGATTGCTGCAATTTTCAGAAGAGTTTATTGCATTTACAGTCTGCCATAGGCAACCAAGGAATGCCATAAATTTAATTTTGACTGCCCCTTTTATGCCTCACAATCAGCATTAAAACAGAAAATAGCAAAGTAAACTGGAGCATTTGATGACTTGACTTTGTACAACTTATTGGCATTTTTGTGTGTGGAAAACTAAAGAAATATCTGAAAGTGACCTTGTTTAAGTTATATGAAGAGATTTTTTTTTCATTTCTAAGAAAGAAGAAAGAGAGAAAGAAAGAAAAAAAAGAAAGAAAGAAAGAAAGAGAGAAAGAAATGGAGAAGAGTAGAGGGAGGGAGAGTTAGGAAGGAAGGAAGGAAGGAAGGTAGGTAGGAAGGAAGGAAGGAAGGAAGGAAGGAAGGAAGGAAGGAAGGAAGGAAGGAAGGAAGGAAGGAAATAAATATAATTTTCAGAATTACTGAAACTACTGTTTCTATCCCGGAGCAATAAAACAAGTCAATAAGAATAAACATAAGAATTCAAACTACCACTCCATTATAGAATTCAAGGAAACACTCTTTTCTTTTAAATTTTATACCAGTTATAATTTAAATGGTGCCTTAAAATATAGCAAAGGAAACCCAGTAAAAATTATTCTAGGAGGACAGCAACACCATTAGCCTCATAAATGATGCTAGGCCTAAATCATGTTTGCCTCTTCATAACACTTTTAGGGGAACATAATCCTAAAAAACACTGCCTGCATTCTGTATAGAAAGGTCATCTTCTGATGACGTCTGACTTTGATCTTGGTTTTCTGCTAATTAAAGTAGCCTTCCCGTGGCTGCACATCTGTGACACAAAGAGCTGCATTTTGCTTCTTTTAATCATCTTATTTAAGAATTAGAGATTGGGAAAGTGATGGTCTCTATCATATAAAGGATGTATAACCATGAAGAGCTTCTAAAGCAGCTGATGCAACGTCTGCAAATGTTTCCAAACAATTTCATTTACCGTTTCTCAGAATTTCTTGAATGGTATCACAAATTACAACAACTCCTCATTTGGCATCAGGAAATCGCAGCTCATCCTCTGTCTCTAATCAAGTTACCCAAATTCATATTTCTAAATATCTGTTACAAAATGCCCCTGTTTAAAAAAAAAACAATAGAAGACCTATATGTATGTATACATGCATGTATCTATGTGTGTGTGTGTATAATCTGTTTGACTGTTGTTTCTGTAATCCTGAAGTTAACTAGTAATAATAATAATAGCAGTAATTTTAACTAGTTTGAATGGTAAAAGATACTACAAGCCCCCTTATCTACAGAAATAGCTTTTTCCGGATGACAAAATTAAACAGTTTATTGAAACTTTGTATGTGCACATATAGTTATTTCCAGCTTACTGAAACTCTTGAGTTACTATTGAGCAAATATATACCTTATTTCTCCAAAAAGAAGGCCGGGTCTTATTTTCTGTTGACCCTCGAAAAAAACGGCTAGGTCTTCTTTTTGGAGGGTTCTAATTTTTGACTGACCTTGTGGCGGTGGCACTGACAGCCCCGCCCAGCACGAGCCCTCTGCTGCCCCCTCTTCTTCTGTGGCCGCTTGCCGCCACTCGCACGCATCGCCCCGGCCTCCATTTCACCTATAGATGCCTGCCGGAAGGCATCTGCAGCCAATAACCGAGCTCCGGATCAATCCGGAGCTCTATTACAGGCTACAGAGGGCTTCCCAGAAGGCTCTGGCAGCAAAATGGAGGCTGGGAGTGACGTGCGCATCCATCCGGAGCCCATTTCACAGCTGCAGAGAGCTTTCCAGAAGACTCTGATGGTGAAACGGAGGCCGGGGGTGACGCGTGCGAGCTGAAGTTTCTTAATAGAGGCTTTTTGACGAATGGGAGGAAAATGGGAAGGGGGGATTTTCCTGCCTCTCATCTATTCCTCAAGCTCAGCATGGACTGAGGGAAGGATGGCAGGCAGGAAAAGCCCCCGTCCCCATTTTCGGCCCGTGCGCCAAAAATCCTCCGTTCCGAAACTTCAGCGTTCAGACTGGCGGATTTTTGGCGAACGCTGCCCCAAGGGGCCAGTGAGCTGCAGCTGCAGCCGGACAGTTGCTCCCCCCTCGCACCCACGCCACTACTGATGCTGGTCATACACATCCCCCTGGGCTTATTTTTGGGATAGGGGCAATATTAGGCCCACCCCCCAAAAAAGTAGGGTTGGGCTTATTATTGGGGTCGGTCATGCTTTCTGAGAAACACGGTAGGTGGTCCTCAACTTATGATTGTAATTATCAATGTTGTAAATCATGATGGTCCTAAAATGGGTCACTATGTGACTATGCCTAATTTTATGTTTTATTTTTTTTGCAGTGGTTGTTACGTGAACACTGTGGTCATTAAGCAAACCCATTGTTCACCATGAGCATTTCTTGCCAGAAACCAGAAGTAAACACCAGTTTCTTGCAAAAATGTTGTAAATTGTGGTCCAATCAAGTTATAAGTCCCTTTTTTGTGGTCTGTCTTAATGATGGCTAAGTGACTGGTCGTAAGTCAAGCAGGAAAGCACATTCCAGACCCTCTGAAAGTCATGCCAGAGGCCTGAAACCTCCCAAAATCACGTGAGAATGTTTGCATGATTTTCAGATGTTCCAGAGGCCACGCAAGAGCAAGGCCCTCTTGCACAAGGGCCTGGAGGCCTGGCACGTCACCAAGCATAACATAGGGTCTCTCCTGTGACATACACGTCATAGGTTCACCATCACTGTTCTAATCTCTTCTCTTCTTATCTTTCTTGCTTCCTTTCTCTCTTCTGTTCTCTCTCATTAACAAAGAGATAGACTCAAGTTCCGGAGAAGTGATACTACTGCTTTATAAACCCTTGGTAAGACCACACTTGGAATACTGTATCCAGTTTTGGACACAACAATATTAAAAAAGATGCCGCAACTCTGAAAGAATGCAGAGAAGAGGGACAAAAATGATTGGGGTGGGTGGGTGGCTGAAGGCTAAAACATATGAAGAATAGTTGCAGGAACTGAGTATATCTAGTCTAGTGAAAAGAAGAACTAGGGTGACATGATTGCAGTGTCCCAATATTTGGGGGGCTGTCATAAAGAAGAGGGGGTCTACCTATTTTTCAAAGAACAGGGGCAAGACAAGAAGTAATGGATGGAAACTTATCAAGGAGAGATCCAACGTAGAATTAAGGAGAAATTTCCTGACAGTAAGAACAATCAGCCAGTGGGACAGCTTGCCTTCAGAAGTTATGGGTGCTCCATCACTGGAGGCTTTTAAGAAGAGACTGGAGAGTCACTTGTCTGAAATGGTATAGGGTCTCCTGCTTGAGCAGGGGGATGGATTAAAAGACCTCCAAGGTCCCTTCCAACTCTGTTATTCTGTAGTTTCTCTATTCGTTTCTTTCTCCCTTCCTTCCTGGGGCAACACATTATATATATTTTTGCTGGCCACTATTGACCTATTAACATGCCACATACATTACTAGCACAATAAAAGAAATAACATCTATGGCAGGGGTGTCAAACTGGATTTCTTCAAGGGCTGGATCAGTATTGAAGTTCTCCTTCATGGGCTGGCAGGTGGGGTGGGGTGGATGCCTCCTGCAGCACCCTGCCGGCCAAAACTGGGCACCTCGTTTTCAATATCCATGGCCTCCTGCAGCACTCTGCTGGCTGTTTTCAGCCCCATTTTTGCCCCATTTTCACCCTGTTTTCCAGGCTGTTTCCAGCCTGGTTTTTTGGCCCATTTTCTGGGCCGTTTTCAGCTGGCAGAGTGTTGCAGGTTGCCATGGAGGGTGAAAATGAGACACAGGGGGTCCGCACATAGCCCATTTCAACCGCCAGAGGCACGGTGGGCCAGTCCTTTGATATTTCCAGGCCGGTCCTGTGGGCCATATTTAAGCACCCCACGGGCCAGATCCGTCCCGCGGGCCTTGAGTTTGACACCCCTGATCTATGAGATAGTTACCTAGCTATAGCTGGAGCATATCATCACCTTGATAAAGGACTGGGATTGTCCGTCCAGGAAGCTGTTTACAATTAAAAACATATAAATCCTTTTTTTTTTTAATGGTACAAAAGTAAAATATGTAGCAAGAGGTTTCTAAATTCTTCAGCATGAAACACACATGCTTGACTTCAAAGCGCTTCGGCCTTCCATAGCAGGTACTTTAATTAAATGATGTTTTCAGGAAGAATCTAACCAGGAGGAAAAGAAGGGAAAGGAAAAGGGTGGGGGGGGGAGGAGGAGAGAAATCTTTACACAAGTCGTCCAGGGATTAGTGATTTATATTGCCTTGAGCATCTCATAAAGGCATTTGATGAGGAAATCTCGTGTTTGTTTTTTATTCCCTTTGAAATGCAGCTTTGATTACCATTATTAAAGCAACACACAGCTTAATGGCTTAGCAGCAAGAAGGAAAGTACAGTGGCTGGAGAGGAAAATATTTATTTGATCTATAAGACAAATAAATCTATCGGTGTAATATTTGGTCAGTTGTGAAGTTTCAATAAGATTGTTGCAACTGATCCTTGACTCAGATCAATATTGTATGGAAATAGAGGAAAGCATTTCTTTTTCTACAAAGGACAGTACTTAATTTTAAATTTTATCTCATGGGTTCTTCAGCTCCCAGTATCTGACTCTTCAAAATCTTAGTGGGGAAGCCTTCCAAATAATGCGGATGTGGCAGAGAAGCCTGCCAAGAATAGGAAGGATGTGCAAAATATGAATGTGCATTGAAGATGTAACCTTGCCTGCAAATGAAATATCTGCAAGCAAACAAGCTCAAGGACTCCAAAAATGTGAATGTCCTACTAAGCAGAAACCACCATCTTGATTTTTGAAGGTGGATTTTAAGGACTAATCATCATACGGAAAAGATAAGTACAAATTTCTGAAAGGGATTTGGCGGATGGATTGCTGTGTGGATGCCTGTTGTCTAATGACATCTATAAAAGAAGGAGAGGGTGAATTGCTAGGCTTAACATCACCTGTGTGTATGAAATCAGAATGCTACCATTCAGCAGCAAGCTAAAAGAGAGCCAATTACTTGCTCCAGATCCTGTTAACCTAGCCGTGCAAAAGCATGCAAATGCGAATAAATAAATGGGTACCACTTTGGCGGGAAGGTTACTGTATTCCATACTTTCATGCTGGCCATATGATGATGAAAATCTCTCTCAGATAACACAGGCTCCCTCAGCTGAGGATTGGAGATGAGCAACGCCCCCTAGCATCAGTCATGACTAGACAGGGGAAAACTTTAACATTTTTTAGAGGCAATAGGGACAACAAATCATGCAGGGACAGTTTTCTATTAGCCCAAGGTTAGACAGCTAGCATTTTGTTTATTAATTAAATTTATATGCTGCCCATCTCATTCTGCAAGGTGACTACTCAGCAATGGAGAAAGGCCCTCGGCATCTTTTTTTTTCCAGGAAATGCAGGTCAGCTTTATAATGGTGACAACATTTTTTCTCCTATAAATACCAATTGGTGTAGGTGGACACTGAAAATTAGGCTTCTGAAATAGTAATAATACAGTAATTGGAAGGAGAAGGAGGCAGATGACCTAAGCATCTCCTGATTTATTCCAAGTCAGAGAAGCAAAACTATAAAAATGTGGCAAAATAATTTCTTTCCTTTGAGCGGGAAATTTATTTTTACTTATTTAATTTATTTATTAAATTTATATGTTGCCCAAAGAAACTCTGGGGGGCTATAATAATACAAGAATCACAGAAGGATTACATATTACATTGCGTACTAAGAGAATAAGTGAGACTACTACAGATGGGCAATACGTCCTTATATTCTTTTATGAAATGATTCACAATTAAATTATATTCTGTTCATACTCAGAAGCACTTTTAATTTCAAACCCTAGCACAATAAATGGTGCTGTGTGCTAGCTCAGAAAAAGCAATTAAAGCAAAACTCCAAAATAGCAATCCTTTTAAATACGTAAATCTTGACTCCCAGCTACAGAACTCTTGTTATCCTGCCTTACTATTGATCACTAAAAGGCCTCTGTAGTGCAATTCACTTAAGAATGCTAGATTCTACCTTGATTAAATATCCAGAAGGAAAGAAGTTTTTACTGATCATTCTAAAAACCAATTTTTGTGGCTGCTTTGGTTGCATCCATTCTGTTATGGAATGCAGTGTTGGGCGAATCTCAGCTGAGTACATCAATCCCAAATCATGTAGCACAGGGGTCCCCAATCTCCAATCTGTGGATTGGCACCAGGCCACGGCATGCCCGAAACCGGGCCATGCAAACAAACGAAGCCCCATCTGCGGGATGCAGACAGCATCCGAAACCACACCCCTTCCAGTTCACGGAAAAAACTCTCCCCACGGAACTGGTCTCTTGTGCCCAAAAGGTTGGGGGCTGCTGATGTAGCACATCCAGCATATGGGCAAAAGAGCAAAGGATTCAGATTGCTCCTGCAGACCCCCACTGGCTCCAGAGGGGAGACAAAAAGCACGGATCCACTTTTTCCCCCACCTGCGTTTCCTAGATGTGTAAAGACAGTACATTCAAAAATAATTGTTGTGTTTTGGAGTTGGATGTCTATCACTGTGTCTCTGAAAGATGTCTACTTCCTGACACATGGAAAATTCTGCAAGCAGGATGGCCAGAGCTGGGGACTGTGGGAGCAGAAATTGACCCCTTCAGAAATATCACATCTGAAAAACATGGGTCTATGCGATGCGATTCTGTGACAAACTGATTTCAAAAGGTAATTAGAAGCATGCCGGTATACCTTAAAGCAAGCCTTTAACCCTAGCAGCAACAGAATACACATATGTGGAATTTGTCCCAGTGGGATCCATCTTCTCTCTTTCTCTGCCTCCTTCCCTCTCTCTTTTTCAAAAGCTTCCATGGGAGAGGAAGCTAAGCTGTAAATCTATAGCTCTGCTTAGCAGGGGTGAACTCTGGAAAAAAATATTCCGAGCAGAGGAAGGAGCTTTCTTGAGTGTCCTGAATAGCACCTCATATAAATGAGCCAATTATACAGTAATGCACTGTGTGTTGATTCAGAATTCAGGCACTATTTTTTTTTTTTTAAAAAAAGATCCATGCATGCAAGGCCCCAGTTACTGCATCTGTTGCTGCTTTTTACACACCAGGCCGTCAGATGAGGAAGGCAGGAAGCAACTGTGTTGACATGTTTTATTGCTGCTTGCTAGCTAATTTCTTAATGCAATCATTGCTATTTGATGAGAAAATGGCCTTGCCTGGGGTTCAACACACACACACACACACACACACACACGTTCACACACAGAGTTCTGCTCACTTTCTTCCTTAGAAAAGAGTTGCTTGCTGAAGGAACCACACACAATTATTATTATTTTTTCCGAGTGGCAGAAATTTATATTTGCTCAAAACAAACAGAAGCTGCTGCTCATGCGGGGTAGAGTTGCAGCAGGCAGAAACTGCACAGTGCCTTGCAAGTAAGAGATTTATTTGGCAATAATCAGGGTGACACAGAACAAACCTGCACTGACCCAACTCTTGGCGTGGTGTTTCGTGATGACGCTAAGGAATCTGGCTCATCCTGAGCTTCGATTTTTTTTTCTTTTTGTCTGCCTGTACACATGATATGCAACTGACCCGCTTCACTATCTGTGCAGACAGTGGTGAAGTGAGGCATGTCAGGCCCACAGCCAGGAATGTAAAGAGAACTGAGCGGTGTCTCCTTGAAAATCAACCCCTTGCTGGGTTGGAGACGTAAAGTTGCAGCAAGTACAAGAGAGAAAATTTCAGTACAGCAGGAATTCTCCAGGTCAGAATGGGACTACTCGCCGCAGCCAGTTCGCCACTGCCAACTCGTCGCAGCCTACTTGCCATGGCCAATTCACTGTGGGACAACTCGCTACAGGACAATTCAACAATTTAATGTAAGTATTTAAAATGATTTTTAAAAAAATAGTTTAATTTTTGACATTCATATTTCATTTTGCCCTTCCTTTTGCATCATTTGTTTAATGATTCTATTCCACAATTTCTTCAAAATTAGTGAAACTTTTGTCCCGCAGCGAGTTGCCCCTCAGAAAGTTGGCTATAGTGAGTTTTCCCGTGGTGAATTGTCCTTGACCTTCTACAGGTTGAGCTGAATTGGTTGTTGGAATTGCATGTGAGAAAGACCTAGAGAGACTGTGCCGTTGCCAAGAGAACTCTTGTATAAGAGACATCAAAACCCACAGCTGATAGTGGACGGGGCAAGCAGCTCAGAAGGGACTGGAGGTGGAGATGGGAATTGTATTTTCAGACTTGCAAGATTCTGCCAATTTAGTTTTTTTATAAAGTAGAATGAGCTCATCTGGTTGGGATTCCTGTCTGGTTTGCTGCACAAGGCCAACTGTCATAGTTCCATTTCAAAAAATTTTCAGCCTTCTGTAATAGTTTGCTTGACATTTCAGACATTTCAGGCATTTTTGACTTTCCCACAAGGTGGTAAAATGCTGAAGACTTATATAAATACATCCACAAAATAGTTGCTTGGAGCATTCCAATTTGACTGCTTGGGGGTAGGAAGCTCCCCTCTGTATTTTTTTTTCCTGGTGATGCTCCTATTGGTATCAGGCCAGGAAAGCTATTAAGTATTTTGTAGATTCAGCTTTCCCCATTTTGGTTATGAAGAACCAAACTGGGTATGTCTGGTCTAGTAAAAAGAAGGATTAAGAGAGACATGATAACAGTGTTCCAATGTTTGAGGGGCTACCTCAAAGATGAGGAGGGTCAACCTATTTTGCAAAGCACCAGAAGGCAAGACAAGAAATAATGGATGGAAACTCACTGGAAGCTTTTAAGAAGAGACTGGACAGCTATTTGTCTGAAATGGTATAGGGTCTCCTGCTGAAGTAGTAGTTATTCTATATTCTATGGCTGTCTCCCAATGGGATGGGATTTCATATCCTAGAGTTCTGCGTGTTGCTTTGGCAGGCTTGGAATTCTGGGATTTGTAGTCTCAATCTACTTGGTGAGGGCCAGCTTGGACAATGAGTTAAATAAGTGCGGAGGAGCTCAGCCTTGCATAAATTCACATCAGTGAACGTGAAGATGAGCTTGCATGTAAGTAGCACAATGATGCCACAAAATCTTTTACGAGGCATTTCATCGAAATGGAATGCCTGCACTCTCATTAGCATCGAACAGGCTAAATTATCCTGTACAAGCTACGCAGATATCTTTTTTCCTTCCATTTTTGTCATAGAAATTATTTAACTTCTGAATCATAATGTTTAAATAATTACTTATCATAATTACTATAGGCAATGAAAGATATTTATACCTTTTAAACACTGAATCCTTAATTAGCATATTTTCATTAATCAGAAAAGTGAATAATTAAAAAATGGGTAACCAATAAATTATGCAGAAGAAGGCTTTGTCTGGAAATTATGTTTCATCTAGCCTCTATGCGGGAATCTATTGAGCTTAATCCCAGGAAGCTGTGTTGTCTTCATTCGTGCAAAAGATGGAGCCAAATTCCCCACCCCTCCTCTCTTTCTTAAATTGAGTTATTCATAACCAGCTGAAAATTAATATTAGGATTACTGCCATTGTTTATTATTTTCCAGTTGACTATTTTGCAGAGTTTTTTTCTCAGATATCTAAATAAATACATCTAGCTAACACTGGGTGACTGTTCATGTATGCATAGAAGCCCTCTATCTCAGCAGGTGGTAGCATCTGGCTAATTTGTTTGGGCCTGGAAGATAAACAAGATTGGGCCTCATTAGTATTTGAAATTGACCAGGAATTGACCAGAAAAACTAACACATCCCATAAGACAATGACAAACCCTTGTAGTCCTGTTCCTGTGTCATGAAAACTGCATGGTGGTGACCATGTAGTTCAGCTTGAGTAAAAGGGTATTTTTATTTTTTAAAAAATATCTTCCCAGAAACTTAGAAATTGCCTGTGGTTCAAACCTATATCGGTCTGTCAACATGAAAAAAAAAGAAAAAAGATGGGGAAAAGGGTGTGAGTGCCACTTCTGTTTTGCCTTCTATGGCTTCTTTCATTGTTCTGGAAGGCTTTATTTTTCAGGGAACTTTGAAGAGGTTATTTATATATCCTTTGGGCAGCAGCATCTGGTTAATCTTGTCTGGGCTTATAAATTAAGTAGGATTGGGCCTGGTTAGTATGTGAATGGGAGACCACCCAGCGATAACAGGCAGAGTAAGCAGACTGAAAACATTTCCTAAGGCAGTGATAACTCTAGAAAGGGGGAGAATGACCTATGAATAACCTATGAACAATCCTTTTGCTTCCCTCCCTGAATACTCTTGGCTATTTTTTTTTTCTTTGAGGAAAAATGTCAACTCCTGAATAGACATTGAGATGGGCAAAATCCACTGTTGCAAATACAGAGATGAACTAAACTGTTCCTGCTGAGGGCCAGAGCTGAAAAAGGCATCTATGAATTAATAGGTGCTCAATTATCTTGTTACGTGTTTCCATGCCATGCATCTAGAGATTATAACTTTTAAAACCGAAAGCAGGTTCAACAATCACATTTTAGCCATTTAGGTATTTTCTATAGGATGCTAATCAATAGAATTAATTAAAAAAAATCCCTCCAGTATGTTGGTGCTAAACTTTTAGACGAAATTCTGAATGGTGACTCCCATGGACTTCTCTATTTGAAACCAAGAGTACATTTCAGAGCTCAATGGTCATTGTTTATATAGTCGGAGTGAAGAAAGATAAGGCTCCAATAATAATAAAAAATCCTGTATTGTAATTCTAAAAGCCTTGAAAAGAGCTTCATTCTTTTTCCAGCTAAGAGGGAAATAAAATAAATTCAGGAACATAAGAGCAATATTGTACACTTTTTGGCAAAACTACGGAAACCATTGCATCTGTTCAATATACATTATATTTTATGACAGAATGGGTAAGCTGAATACAGCTTATAAAAAGAAGTGGGAAGCCAAAGAATTTGGTCTGTTGACATTCCAGCAATAATTGCAAACATGGCTTTTAAAAATGTGGAAAGTATTTCCTTGTATTGCATATAACTAAAGGTAACATCTCCTTTCAACTGAGCTCAGTTCTTGGTAACCGGATGGACATGTACATATGTTTTTCTCAGTGGCTCAGAACTTTCCCTTTGTCTTATTTTGGGATTATTTTTTTTAAAGAAAACTTCCAGTAGTCTATATAGTAGGTCTGTGATTTCCTGCTAGTCTCTCATCCGAGTGCCAACAAGATCTGACTCGCCTTCTTTTTTTTCATGATTAGAGAGGTGCTGATAATTAGTTATGCATTATTTCGAATAGGAAAAACAAAGTAATCATTTGGTATATAAAACACTGAATATGTTTAACAATTTAATAAAGTTGTTTGCACTGAATTACAATAATAATTGTTATCATTAACACTGATACATGATAAGTGTAAGGAAACTTCCTATAGAATTTATACAGAGAGATTTAAAATTATTTGTCTGTCTGTCTGTCTGTCTGTCTGTCTGTCTGTCTGTCTGTCTGTCTGTCTGTCTGTCTATCTATCTATCTATC
>JANHFL010010110.1:69001-96846 GCA_032468155.1 Oxyrhabdium leporinum | reverse complement strand
AGAGTAGGGTCTTCAGCTCCCGGCGAAAGGTCTTCAAATCCGGGAGCCTCCGAAGTGCGGGGGGTAGTTCATTCCACCATGCCAACATGGTGTCTTTAATAAATTCTTACTTGGATAAATTCTTATCTGAGTGCTGAGTGTGTTACTGGAACTTGGATGGAACCCTGACAGTAGACCAAACTGTAGGCTACTGTGTTGTCTCTTTGGATACACACATACAATGTACATATTGGGTATATTGGCTATTATCTACATGCAGGGTCAACAATCAGATTTAAAATAAAAATTCTTCAGTAAGTTTTTTTATGGCCTATATTATAGTCTTATTTTGATAGCATCATTTGGTCTTGTGATTAAGATGCTGGCCTAGAAACTGGGATGTTGCGAGTTCTAGTCCTGTCCTAGGCATGAAAGTTGGCTGGGTGACTTTGGGCCAATCACTCTTTCTCAGCCTGCGACATTAGGCTTGGATGATAAGCCGGTCGGTCAGTTTCTGTTCAACCAATGAATGAACGATCGATTGATCTGAAAAAAAAAAGCAGGCCCTGCACTTACGGGAAAATGCTAGGAAGAAAAAAAAAAAAAGCATAAAGCAGTTAGAATTCTTGTTTCACCGACAAAGCACCCCTTGTTTTAGTAGAAGAAACAATACTCGTTGGCAGTTACAATGGTGATGAAAACATAACTTTGCAACCAATCCCTGCACATACAATCTTTGCAGGTCTGTAAAGGAAGGGAAGCTGAAGTGAGATTGCAATCACAATGTCAGTTTCACTTAACAATCAGTTCACTTAACAACCAAGTTGCTGCTCTCAGTTGTAGTTATTGAGCTAAAATCTGTAGCTCAGCTGAACTGGGGGCTCTTAGTGCTTTCTGAGTTTGTTGTTACCTTGCCAATTGGGGTGTTTGCTACCTGTTTATACCTGTATTGCCAGTCTTTGTGGAGATGTAGGTTTTTCACTTGATGGTTCCTTGATTACTTCCCAGCCATTTACCTGGTACTATTTCCCATTATTTAAGTGTTGGCTGCTGAAAGAGAAGCATCCTAGATTATTTGTTTCCCTCCTAGGCTTTTGATGGTATCTTTTCAATGGCATGCAAATGGGATTTATCTCTATGTATCTATTGATGGCTTATTTGTCCGAATACCGGCTTCTAGAAATCACCTAACATGTTTGGATTTAATTTGATTTAAAATATTAACAGTTTCCCAGTTGACACTTCGGATGAATCTGGTCTGTGTGTCCACCTCCAATCTGAAACTCAGAATATTTTTTTATTATTATTATTTCCCCTGAGATTCCTTTGCTTTTTAAATAATAGCAGAAGCAATGAACAATTGGACCCTTGCATTTGATTTATGTTTATCTCATTACTGATTTATTCAGGAAGTGAGTTTCAAGACTTGAATTCCAATCTGGCCTTTGCTTAAGATTTTAACATTTTATGTCAAGAAGCACGTAGATGAATGTTATTTTTTTCTTTAAGGTATGCCTTTGAATGGGATGCACGTGAGACATTTCCATTCATTAAAAAGAAGTTAATGAATGAGAATTGGTGCTGAATGTGCCCTTGATTATGTGTTCTGCCAAAACTCTACGAAAGCAAACCGTGTTTAAAAACTACAAAATTTAGCAATAGTTTGTCACACTTGTTGTACACTTTAAAAATAACGACTTGGCAAAAGGTATCTATTACAAACTCATCCGATAGTTTCTACAGGTAACAGACAGTGACTTCCCTGCCGAGTCTGTAATGAATATGACGTGGTGTCAAAGTTACAATTAAATACAGCACAACGCAGATCAGGTCTTCCAAATGTTAATCTCATTATCACCTTCCCTGAGCTGCTTGCCAGAGAAAGTAACAGCCATTACAGCTTTGCTGCTCTTCCAATCAGGATATTAAATTAATCAGTATGATCCTGACACAAATATGGCCAATGCAGTTAATCTTACTCTGCGCATAGCACAATGGAAGAGGACTGGAATATAGGAGGAAGCTATTATTTGTGGGGCATGTTTCCTGCACATGTATTATTGTAGATGCAGGGCAGAGGTGGGCACATACTGTGACAACTGGTTCGGCAGAACCAAAAATGCGTGTGTGCGCATGCCCCTTTCGCTTGTTTGCGGCTGCAAAAAAATGGGGATTTCCTGTGTGCGGCAGCCGCAGTGAGCAGAGCAGGTGAGGCAGGGAACTCAGCTGGGCTGCAGGGGTGGGGCGAGCGAGCCAGTTTTATAGGATGGACAGCACCAGGGAAGGTGGGAGGGCCCAGCCAGTGGTACCGGAAATACCGGTACAGGAGAGCTGGTCCGAACCGGCAGCAGCCCACCGCTGGTGCAGGGGTGTCAAACTGGCGACCTGTGGGCCAGATGCATCATGCATAGGCCATGCCCACCCCAGCTCCAGAAAGGGACAAAACATCACGAAATGTCGCGTGATGACAATGTGATACCCTGAGTTTGACACCTGTGTTGTAGGATGTTAACTAGTGGAAAGAGTTTGCGAAACCTGGATAATACGTTCTGAATCAGAATTGTCCCTAACTAACTGTTCAGGTGGCAATTATACTGCTGCTTCTGTTCATTCGGTTGCCTCCTCGTGGCCTTTAAATCATTTTCTGCCATCTGAGCTTAAATGCCTCTCCTTCTTCCCCTCCTCTCTCTTGCTCTCTACATCATGGCTGGCTAATGAGGAAAAAAAAAGATTATTTGAATCAGATGGACAGTTCATGTATAAGCTCAGAGGTCAAGAAACAGAATACAGCAATTAGATTCTTTTTCCTCTTATAACAGTAGATCCAAATCTAAACATTCTCCTGCATCTGTTTCTGCCAATTCTTGGTCAACCTGGGGGAAGCGGATTTGCTTTCATTTGTTTTATGAAAGAAAATGGATTATTGATAAAATTCCCAGGAGCATTTGGTGAATTTTTTGAACATCTTAATGATGAGCTGTTGAACATCATTCACTGTATAGTAATTTCTCCAACATCCTGCAGCTTCCTTAATTTCCACTGCTTTCTAGGGAATAGGTATCCTAAGGGAATGTCTCCCTTTGAGTTCTTCCAAGCTGAAAAATGGAGGCAACCAGGGAATAAACAGAAAGATGTGTAACAGAAAACAACAGTCTCAATAACAACTTGCTCCACCACCTTGTAGAAATAGAGTAAGCCGCAAAAATGTTACTAAGATATGTTTTTTTTTTCCCAAAACAAAATTAGCCAGACTGAAAACAAGATAGAAAAATAGAAATTTGTCATGCGGGGCAAGAAAAGTGTGGATTCCATAGCTGAGTATCTGAGCTTCTGTATATGTTTTCTTGCTTATCTCTAGTGCTCTTTTGCCCTCTCTTTCCTTCTCATTCTTCATTTCAAGGTTTCAGCTGAAAGCTGACACAGAGAAAAAGAAAAATGGAGAGAAAAGAGAAAGACCAAGAGGAGACAAGAGAATGAGAGAGAAAAGAAAACTGAGTAAGAGAGCGGGATGAACAGGGAGAAAGGGAAAAGATTTAGGAGTGTGTCACCCAGTAGTTCCTTTTTCTTGTACTAAAATATAGAACAACGGTAGTACATTTCTTTCTTTTTAATGACAGTGACCTTAAAGCAATTGTAACGAGGAAATGCAGGCAGAGGGGGAAAAAAAAATCCAGTTCCATTTTATATAAATTCCTTAATCTACAATTCTGTATCTTTAGGAATAAAAAGACAGCTTGACAGAAACCTCTACTTTGTTTTCCCATAATGACAGCTATTTTTCCATATTTCTGTCAACCTTCATAATAGACAGAGTAAATGAGCAAAACACACACATAGGAGTTGAGCCTGGAATATATGCAGTAGTGGTTATAAATAATGGAATTACAGCCTATACTTGCTAAAGGATGCATGTCTTTATATCCTACCATGCATAGGCACTGCAGTCTTCAAACTGGTTAACTTTACAGTAGTTCCATCAGTTGTCATTAGGAATGTTCACTGAAAGATGAATCCACAGATTGTGACCATGCACACACACATTTCAGTAGAGCTGAAATGTGTGTGTGCATGTGTGTGTGTATAACACTCACACAAAGGCCACTGTGCAGCAGTAATAATCAATATTCATGAGAACCCTTTAATAATTTATTATGATAAATATTTATACAACATACATGATGGGGGTGATACAAATGTTTTAATGCATGCATTGGGGATCACTGCATTATTTAGGAGCGATAAGGCCACAACTAAGTTGAGCGTGTCATCCAAAGTGTGTCCTGCAAGAACTTTGACATTGTAGAGCTTTTTGTAGATGGCCCGTGTACTCTCAAGGAGAAAGATTTTCATCTGCTGATAGTTAGCTAGGTCACAGATGTATCCTTGAAGTTGTACGGGGAAAACCGTTCTCTCACCTGTGATTTGAACTTTTGTTGCCATAGTCTTTTGCATTCCACGAGATTTTAATAAAATTGGCTTCTAAAAATGAGAGAGAACACTGACATCTGTAGGAATGTGAACTGATGTGCTTCTTATCTCTCTTATCTCAGTTCTTGATTTTTCTGAATTAATTCAAATAAAGATGATAAGTTATAACACCTGGGCAAAAGAGATAATTTGAGTATCTAAAGAGCCCAAAAAGAGTCTTGTACTTTACACAATCATCACGAAATATACAGATTGAATCCATAGGATTACCTAAAACTGTTTATAGTTGTTTTTAGGCAGACATTGGTATTCCAGATGAAAAGCCCACATGCCAGAAAATATGATCTATTCAAATCAGGGGAATTTCCAGATCAAAAAAAGAAAGAAGAATTGCAGCAGAGCCAGGACTTAACAAGCTATAGATCACAAATGGTAAGATACATGTTCCTTCACATCCAATAATTTCTTTGATGAATTTGCTTATTCTTACCATTGAACAACACTAAGAAGGTCAAACACTCAAGAATGTGGCAAACATTATGCAGCTGATGACTTGCCTCTTTTTAATTGCACTGCAACATCATCTTGATTATTTTTTTTTATCCCACCCATGAATAATAGTTTATTGATCAGAACTCTGCTAGTATTTGACCGCCAGTTTGGTTGTAGTGGTTAGGGCACCAGGTTGCAAACTGGGAGACAAAGTACTCAACCTGCCTTAGGCACAAGTCCCGCTGGGTGACCTTGGATCACTCAGTGTCTCTGAGCCCTGGGGGAGAAGGCAATGGCAAAATACTTCTTAAACTGATGTCAAGAAAACATATTACACAGAATAGTTGCAGGCTGATTCAAAGGCAAACACACACACACTTCAACAACCTCTTTAAGCTAGTATTACTATTCTTAGAATCAAGTGGCTTGATAAAACTGAGCACATTTTATTTTAAAAATACAGGGGAACTTTTTTCCCGTAGCATTCTTCTACATTTATTAAAGGCATCTCCTTGTTTCTCTGCTTCCTTTCTCCACATCGCAAAGCCTTGTTGTGTTGAACCTCTGCAGCATGCCTCCTGTGTTTCTGCTCTCTTTAATACTTCTGTAATTGCATGACAGCTGAGGGAACCTGCCACCTATAAGACAAAGCTGTATTTAAACAATCACATGGCCAAATAACTGCTGATGCCAATATTTTGTAAGAGCCCTAGAAACATCATTCCGATATCTTTGTCTTCAAAATCCCCCAGGCTTGAGTTCATTTTTAAAAATTATAACTGAGGATATATGCATTTCTCTGAGTTGACAGGCAAGCAGCAGGATAAGATGAATATGTATAGTATATCTGGGGGAAAAAAAAATAACGGGGCCAGCCACTCCAGTGACCCTCTTACTTAGACTGTCATTGATGAGTGTGACAGAAGGATTCTGTAAAACCTGAGTCTTTATGAAAGGGTTTTCTCTCAATCAGCTTATATGCTATATGCACGTCCATGATTTAAAAGCACTGCAACACAGCTGGATAATTAATCAGCAATTCGCCAGTACCAACATAAAGCAATATTTGAGTTGATCATCAATTCAGATCCTTGCAGCACCCGTTTTAAACCCTACAGATCCTTTGCCGTTGGGAAAAAATCCCTACCGTACTAGGCACCATAGGCTATGGCACCCCCTGATACCTTTCTAAGTGAGCAAGAGGGCCAGGATGGACACAAACGTCTTCGTGTTTTTAAATGCCGCTTGCAAAGAGCTGTCTTTTCAATATACACATAGACACACCTTTTTAAAAAAGCCAATCCCTTCACCAAGCTGCTTGCTCTCCAGTCTTCAACTATTCCAGATTTCATTGGTGCACTGCAAATGTTCTCGGGGCTGTCCATTTTGAGCACTACTTTCCATAGAATATTGACCTGGATATGTAACATCAATAGACATGATGTTCTGTTATTTAAAGCAATTCCTAATTTTTGCTTTAATTTGCCCTGTGCTTCTAATTTCTAACTTCCTGCAAATGCGTTGCAGATATATATATATATATTTGTCACTGGAATTAAAGTGCAGCTGCAGCTGTTGAGTTAAATCATTCATAAACTCTCTCTCCCCTTCTCTCTCCCTCCCTCCCCCTCCCCCTCTCTCTTTTCAACTTAGGGTCATTTGTTAGAGGTAACAGAAGCAGGCTGAAATCTTTTTTTGTTTTGTTCTGTGTACTCCCAACTCTAAGCCTAATTTTAGATGGTAGCTCTCCACAGCATCCAGGCAAATCTGTTTCCAGTCATGCTCGTGACTGTTTCCAAGTGGAGTGCTGTCCACCACTGACCACGTGACATTGTTAACTGGTCCATCAAACTATGGTAATTTCTGATTTGGCATTCTACCTCCTAAGGAGAAAACACAGTTTCAAGTTGTGCTTATGACGTATGTGCTTATGATGTCTAGCCTTTCAAGGGGTGATCTGCTCTTATGATGGGGGGAAGCCTGGCAGTCCTTTGTATGTGGGTGGGGGCTTGGAAGTCCCTGAGAGTACATCATCATGGTGAGACACATTCAGAGGGGAAGAAATGTACATTGGGTAAGAAATTCAGAGAGCAAGACAAGGTACCATCAAGAACACCTTGACTGGAAGAGAGGTTTCTGTCCTTCCTCTATTTGCCAGGAAGGGCAAATGTTGATTGGCTGCCAGATTTGTGCAAACCTGTACAGACTTGGCATACGTATACAGGTAGTCCTTGACTTAGGACCGCAATTGGGACCACCTTTCCAATGCTAAGCAAGGAGGTTAAGTGAGTTGAGCCTGATTTTACAACCTTTGTTTTGCCAGTGGTTGTTAAGCAAATTACTGCATTTAAGTGAACCACATAATTGTTAAGCGAATCTGGCTTCCCCCATTGATTTGGCTTGGAAGCTGCTGGGAAAGTCGTAAATGATGACCATGTGACCCCGGGATGCTGCAACGGTTGTAAATTCATGCAGTTGCCAGGTGCCAAAATTTTGATCACATGACTGTGGGGATGCCACAATACTAGGAACTGAGAGGATGAGTTGTAAGTCATTTTTTTTTCTGTGCTGTTTCGAATGGTTATAAGTGAAAGGCCTATTGTCACTGATCATCGTATCCTAAAGTCTGCTAATGGTCAAAAGCCTGAATTAGCCTTACTGTATTTAAGGGGAATCAGAAGAGCCGGAAGAAAAGAAAAGATGGTCACTTGAAAGTGTCTGTCATGTACCCTGTTTCCCTGAAAAGAAGACCTACCCCCAAAATAAGCCCTACTTAAGAGCCTGTGCAGCTGGCCACCCAGCCATTCCATCTGGTTTCTCATGGTGCCATGGCCACGAGGCGAGGGGAGTGGAGCTGCCCCACACGCACTGCACTGGTTTACCTCAGGGGCTCTGTAACCATGGGACCACTACTGCAAGAAAAGGCAGGTGTGAGGAAAGCCGGTGTGGGGCACATGGGGCAGCTACACACACACACACCGCTTCATGGCATTGGCACTGGTGTACCACGTGGCCTCCTGCCCCACCACAAGCAAGCGGAAGAAGTGGGCCTCTTGAACATGGAAAAAAATAAGACACCCCCACCCCCTCCCACCCCCAAAAATGCCCTAGTGCATATTTTGGGGCCCAAATGAAAATAAGACCCAGTCTTATTTTTGGGGAAACACAGGTAGTAAATTTCCTTCAAGAGTTGAAAGAACAGGCATGCAGAAAGATAGAGAGGAAGATGTTCCAGCATTGGCCCATCTACTTAAGCACAATCTTGCTTCGGTTTTATTTTGAACTTGGTGCCTAACATTCCAAGGTTGTTGTCATTAAAAGGTATTGACTCTTTTCTTTCTACTGCTATGCAATCAATATGGTTTTGTCTAGCTGGGTAATATGCTGGTTCCACCTTCTTCAACTTGATGCCTATCATTCCTGTCGGACGTTTACTTGCATTTTTATCCGATGGTAATAATGGGAGTAGAAGTTTAACATAGATGGTAAGCCACCTTTGCTGGTGCCAACATTTAAAAAATGTTGCTATGACTATTTAAATAGCAACATTTTTTTCTCTTCCCTTTTCCAATATCTAAAATAAGTTCCTTCATCCTGATTCAGGAAGAGGTGTGACAGGCTTTGGGGCAGTTCAAAATTTGTTGGATGTCTGAATTCCAGTCTGAATATTATGACTCTCCGAAACACTTTGAAGGCAATTTGTGACTGTCTTCAGCTGCTAACTTGAAATGCTGAGAACAAGGAACAATTTTTGTCCAACATTAAAGCTACTAATGGTCCTTCAACAGCAACAAAAATCTTTATATTCAAACAAAAGGGAGAGGGAAGGAGGAAAGATGAACCTAGACAGTCTGGCATTTCTATAGCGAGGCTCCTTGGTGCTGGAGAGAAGGAGGAAACCTTTAAAACTCAAGTTCACCCCAGCTAACGGCTGAATTGGGACTGTAAAGCTGTCAGGCTAAAAACATTTTTACAAGACACAAAGCTCAGGAGTAAGAAGTATGAGCAGGTGTTCCTTCCAATGGATGAAACAGAAGCACAGTATCTCAATCCCCCCCACCACCACCACCAAAATCAATCTTTACAGCAGTTATAAGCAGATGTAAATCAGGTCTCAAACATCCCTGGCCTTGTAAGAACATAAAAATTTGGAGTTATTTTCAAAAGGGCAAGAATCCTTAGATAAAAGTGACCTTAAAATAGGGAAAATCAGGCTATTTTACAGAGTAACGCTGAAAACTCAAAGCTCTTTACTGCCGTTTTCTTTATGACCTGCAGAAAATGGCACTGGGGGTACCACTCTTCTGGTTAGATCTCTTCCAAAAAGAGAAACCCCCCCCCCCACATTTGCAAGTGGTACATACACGTTGTTATGGCAGAGTGTTAGATCCTGGAATCATTAGACTGCTGATGCCCTCCCATATCAGTCTAAGCAGATGCTAATCCTCCTCCCCCACTCCTTTTAAAAGCAGATCTGGGAATCAGCATTTTAATGTGAACTCCCACTTTGCATCTGATGTAGCATTATCAAGGACTTTCCAAGGAATCAGAATAGCGTCTCCCATCCAGCAGCTGTGTTGTTACCAATTGCTATTGCCACATCTCCTAGTTTGGATGCCCTAAGGAAAAAAAGGAGGCCCAGGCTGGGACACTTTATCAAACTAGGAGCATGTTCTGCCCCGGAGGCATAAAACTATCCCCACATCCTCCAGATTTTTACATACTATTAAGTACGTGTTAAAACATACTTGCTGTTGTAACTAGAGAGCAATCATAAATGTTCTGCATATTACATCAGTGAGTCTTCGTTGGCAATGCAGTTTTTACGGTTTACCTTCCAGTGTCTTTGAGTTTATATCACAGCTCTTATGAATGCTTGCTGTTATTTATGGATGAGTGAGTCAGGGATTTTCCTTATGCTCAGAATAAGTTCTTAGTGCTTTGAAACATGTATGTTTCTGATTAGAAAAGAGGAGGAAACGACAGATGGTTTTACTGAGTGGACAGTTCTCTGAATTTAAAAAGAAACGTTTTGAAAGCCTACATTATCTTGAAATATGTGGCTTGGCAACTGGGCATAAAAATATTTAGACACATAGCTATGCACATATCTGTGTAGATTCTCCCTGGAAGTTATTATTTTTAATAAATATTACTTATAACGTTCCATTATTTGTAGTTTGGAGAGAGAAGTGCATGGTACGCTCCAAAACTTAAAAATAACTTCAATGCAAAAGAGTAAAGAAAATTTGTATATAGCTCTGCAGGCATAGATTAATATTACTATGGCCAATGTCTCAGCAATGTCCCAGTCTCAAAGAGGATTGACATTTGGAGAGGGATGGAATAAGGCAAATAAATCATTTATTCTCTACTCCAGTCAAATTCATGTGCTTGGGAGAGTTTCCTTGTAATGTTACAGTTAGGGAGAAGGGTTAGGTGCTCAGATAAGGAGAAGAAAAGTATTTTCTTTGAGTTAGTCCCTTGTAAAGACAAGCTGTAGGATCCTTATTGGCCACTTTCTGGCTTGTTGATATAAAATGCTTGGCTGGGGAATTACAAGAGTTCCCCTTTTATCATTTTTGTCTACTTGCTTTGCAAAACTGAGATCTGGGTAAGAAGCCTCAGAGCTAATATTGTCTGGCCCAGCTGCATCTGCTGCTCCTTTGTGCCACACCAGTGGGGAGCAAGAAGATTATAGGAATCCTTTCTCTCTCCATACTTCCTAAAATCAACCACTGATTTTAAGTACTTGTAGATACTTATATATGGTACTGGCAATGTGGGTGTACTGCATGCAAACCTCCCTGCCTGAATTGACAAAGAGAGTTCTGAGCCTGTTGGTCTAGACTCCAAGAATGATGGTTGCAAGATTTCAATATTCCTGCCAGGACTACAATGTTTGGAAAAGTGCTTGATCTTAGGATTTTAGAAAGCATGGAGAGAGAAAGGATTCCGATTAGCCACAATCTTCTTGCTCCCCACTGGGTGTGGCAGCCATGACAATATATGTCAGTGACACTTTCCCAACACATGTGCCAAGACATCCTCTAGATTTGTGATATTTTTTTCCCTACTGGACAGCAGGACAGAAGGCCAAAACTGCTGATTAAAGGTGTTGATAGTAACTTATAAAGGCCTTCACAGTTTGAAGCCAAGTATTTGAAGGAACATCTTTTCCCAAATGTTCATATGTAGATATCCAGAAGTCACCTTTAAGGGTCTGCTCTAGTTTTCCCTCCCAGGATGAGAAGTGGGCAGAGGCTACCAGGAAGCAGACCTTCTCAGTTGTTTCCCTCAGTCTCTAGAATATAATTGCTGTTACTATATTTATTGCTACTAGGCAAACACAATTTTATTACCCTGGTCTCTTTCTCCCATTGTATTTAGCTATGGGAATGTTGCTTCAACTTAGTTCTAGTTCCATGAGGATATAATCAGAAATCCCATGCCACCTTGGAGTAAGCCATGTTCAAAATAAGGAATTATGAACAGCCGAATCAGAGATGATTGCAATTAATATGCACACCGTTGTTTTGGTTGTTACATAAATAGCAGCCACGGGGATGTCTGAATATAGGAAGGAAACTTAACTCTTTCTCTACTTGTAGAACTGTCAAAACAACATTTCAGCTTCTCTTGAAATGCACCTATTTTTAAAAGGCAATCCTTTCACTAGACTAGATGGAGAAAAAAATATTTGAAGTCTCCTTCATCGTGGTCTTGAGTTTGCTTTTTCCACAGGTGCTATTTATATTATTTAAAAGTATCCGTTAATGACGTTTACACAATTATCCTTGTATCTAGTCAAGGCTCTGATAGTTGAACTTACAGTATGCTTAAGGAATCCTCAGCATCAGTTCAAAATGCAACATCTCAGTGAAATAAGAAATAGAAAATACATGGCAGCTATTCCTTGACCCAGTAATGCATAAGATCCCATAAAGTCATATTTACAATGTAATACCTACAGCTTCTGCCATTTATTTGTAAAACCTTTGAAGTGACTTATTATTTATAACAGTTGACAATTGCCATCAAACATGTCATGGAATATGACCTTCCCTTCCCCTTTATAAGAAAGCTGGTCTGGTGCATTAAGAATATTAAATACCATTGCATTAAACTGAGGTAATGCTGAGATTAAAAATGTGGTATAGTCAATCTTCAAACGTTTATCTGTTTCCTTTAAATGAGCAGGGCTTAATACAAATTGGAATTTCAGTTATAGTAAAAACAGCTTCTAGTGCCAGGAGAGCTAACAACAACAACAAAAAGGAATATACAGGTAGTCCTCATTTTGCATCAAAATTGGGACCAATAATTGGGACCACAAAGTGGCCACTAAGGGAAATGTCAACTGTGCTAATGATCTTACTTCAGCTTTCTTTTTATTAACCTGCAAAGGTTAAAGTTGTGAGGATTGGTCACAAAATTACTTTTTCATCATTGCTGCAACTGTGAATGGCCACTAAATGAGGTAGCTGCTAAATGAGGACTACTATAATTCATTATTTGCAAAAGCATATCAAGAGCATCACAGAGTAATCATTGACCAGTACCCAATACATCTAAGCAGGAACAGCTGATTCCTATTCTGCTGCCATAGGATTCACTCCTCATATTTTCCTTTCTTCATGTGGCGTTGAGATTCATTTCAGGAAGACACCAGATACTTCCTCGCTGATCAAATTTTCTAGGATAACTTACTGTCAATTGACTATCCCCAACAGGCATGATCAGAGTGGGGGATATCCCCATATTTTTCGACACATGTCCTAAGATCATTGTCATAAATCCCTTTCCAAGTAAACAATGAGATTCAATGGTGGCTCATTAGGAAACTCAACATTTCAGTGGTATCCTCCATTTGCAGAATACCCTTAGGCTTGCCACAGTCTGCTGTCTTGGTTCCATATCTATACTTTGAGCAATTGAGTCATTCAGTCTTGTGGGCATACTGCCGACAATTGAAACCTCTTGTTTATATTTATTTTACTGCACAGTTGCATTTTTAAAACTACTTTTAATCTCCACAGTTACTTGCTCAATAACTCTTGAGTATGTGTTGCCTTGATCTGTTATTGAATATTCTGTCTGTACTGTTCTACTGCATGTTTATTCTGTTTTAACTGTGGTGTGTTGATTTTAATTTATTTTTTATTTGTTAATGCTTCTGTCATTATGTTCCTCACCCTATAGGGTAGCTCATAAGCTATATAAATAAAGGGAAAAAAACCCCAAGGGAAAGTGGGATGTTAATATTGATGTTTGTTTGTTTTTTTAAAATGGAAACCTACCGTCTTTCTCCTCCTCTTCCTTGTTTTCCATACACATTCTCAACTGAATCCTTTTCTTATCTTCAGGTTTCCAGAGATCAAAGAACTTCAATCACAGTGTTCCTCGGTTATGCGATATAGCAGCAGTATTAATAATAAAAATAATACCAAAAATTTGGTTGAACGTTGTATTCAATGTGTACAGGCAATGTGGGTTTAACTTTTAACCTCGCAGTTTATATTTGTACACAATATAATGTCATAAAACACTCTTCAGCCTCTTTAGTAGAGTCAGAACAATATCTGGCATAATGAAGTACAGTACCAGTGGGTACCAAATTACATCTTAGAGATTTCGTTAGTCATCCTTTATGAAGCAAATGTAAAACTGTAGTGCGGTTACTGACAGACTCTATAATTCAGCTGTCTGCTGCTTTATCATTGCTCTCAGTAGGTCTCTGAAGAATAATTCTGTATGCATGTTTCTGACTGATAATCAAACTCACAACGGTCCCTAATTGGGTTTTTCAGGGTGCGGGGAAGTGCCTGTATTAGCTTGGCAGATGTCCCAACCAATGTTAAATGAAAAGCACAAACATCACAGATTTCTTTTTATTCTTTTTTTTTCTGTTGGAAAACTCTAAGTGCTTTTTTACTGAGTTATAAGAATATATTTAAAAAGAACAAAGACTCAAGAAGTGCACATGTGCACTGTTGCATAAAATATCTATGCAGGCCAGGAACAAACAAACGAGGAGAATTAAATAGAAACATGAAAAGGTTACTAACAGGCTAGATTATTTTCTTGTTTACACCAAGATGAATTAGAAATAACTGTCCCGGAATCAGATTGCTCTTAACTGAAAAACCACATGAAAAATGTGTTTGGTATAGCAGCGAGAGTTGCTTCTGTCAGGACAAACTCCTTCTCTCCTTTGGTTCCTGCATCAACCACCTAAGTAAACTGATTAAAGGAAGTCTTTTAAATTAATTAAACATTCCATTAAAATAAGTAGTCCTCTAGACCCTTTTCATTTTGGTTATCAACCTCTACAGAATCAATGGAGTGGAGTGTCAACTCTTTCCTCTGTTGAAATAATCAATCATTTTCATCAGCTGCCTGGCACTTGGGTTTCTCTTTGCATGAGGTAAAATCCCCCTTGTGTAGGACAGTATTTAATGGAAGTTCAGAAAAGCTAGGCTTACAATGGAGGTCACGGCCAACTTAAAGAATCTGGGGAGCCAGATTTGAAGACCCCACCCCACCCTGCCTAATTTAACATTTCCAGTGGATGCTTCCAACTGAGATGGGAGAGGAAACGGGAAAGGCACCCTGCTTTAAAGGCAGCAGTCCTTTGACGTGTCAAAATGGTGTGTGAGAAAAGAACAGCACTGCTTTCATCATCAGAGCCAATTTGGTCTAGTGGTTAAGGCACCAGGCTAGAAAACAGGAGACTGTCAGTTCTAGTCCCACCTTAGCCATGAAAGCCAGCCGTCTCGTTTGGCAACAAAAACTTTGCGGTTGTAAGTCGAGGATTACCTGAATATTGTTTTTGTTATTTAACATTTCATTATTTTGTTTTAATAAAGGTTTTCCTATAGTGGGTTCTCCCCACTCATCTTAACTGTCTTTCACTAGAAAGATGAAGAGTTTTCTGTTTACAGATACAATGATTTATATGATGGAATAGAAGGGGAACTTGTCACATTTGCAGACAACACTAAGCTGGCAGGAATAGCCAAGACTGCAAAAGATACGCTCAGATGCAGAAGAATTGTGACAGATTTAAACACTGGGTCCTATAACAAAATGAAAGTCAATGGTGAGAAAAATAAGGCTCTACATTTAGGCAAGAAAAAACAAATGCAGCTATAGAATAGGTGGTACCTGACCTAACAGCAGTAACTGGGAGAGAGATCTTGGAGTCCTAGTGGACAATCACTTAAATATGAGCCAGCAGTGTGTTGCAGCTGCCAAAAAGCCAGCACAGTTCTAGTCTGCATAAACAAGACCATGTGTTAATGTTAATACCACTTTATAATGCTTTAGTAAGACCATACTGGGAATATTGCATCCAGTTTTGGTCACCACAATATAAAAAAAGATGTTTAGACTCTAGAAAGAATGCAGAGAACAGCAACAAAGATGATTAGGGGGCTGGAGGCTAAAACGTATGAAGAACATTTGCTGGAATTGGGCATATCTAGTCTAATGAAAAAAAGGACCAGGGGTGACATGATAACAGCGTTGCAATATTTGAGGGGCCGCCACGAGGAAGAGGAAGTCAATTTATTCTCCAGAGCACCGGAAAACAGGACAAGAAGCAATGAATGGAAAGTAATCAAGGAGAGAACCAACCTAGAACTCAGGAGAAATTTCCTGATTAAACAATTAACCAGTGGCACGACTTGCCTCCAGAAGTTGTGGGTGACCCAACACTGCAGGTTTTAAAGAAGAGATTGAACACCCATTTGTTTGAAATGGTATAGGGAGTCCTGCTTGAGCATGGGGTTGGACTAGACCTCCGAGGTCCCTTCTGACTCTGTTATTCTGCTATTCGTAGCCTTCAAGCCACCACCACCATTATCATATTAATTATTACACTTTTAACATTTTTGGCTCCACAGTTTTTTAAATTCTACTTTTCAAATAAACAATCACATACTTTCTAACAAAATAGAAAGAGTCTATCTAGAAGTTTGTTAGTGTTCCATCAATGTATACTAGTCAAAGAGAATCTTCCATTTCAATGGGTTTCCTATTTCTAAAGGATACCCCCTTGATTTTGTTGCACATTTCATCTGGAAAATTAATCATGTCTGAATTCTTTATTTACCATTTCCCTCATTTGCATTGGGCTGATGGTACAAGTCTTTTTCTTTCTGAGAGCAAGAATTACACCCCCCCCCCCAAAAAAAAGCAGGTAATTAGCTTGCTTAGGGAAAGAGTGAAAGGATGAGAGTGGGTGGATGAATGTATGCATGCGAGGCCTTCCCTGATTCCCTCTTTGCACCTGCTCATCCCTAGACTATCTGATGTCGGCACCGAAGGCCTGAAAAGATTGTCTGCTTGAGTTCACTTAAATGGGAGGCGGCAGCTCCATGTGACCAGAGATTGCAATAAAGAAGGGCTCCTGATTATGCACACAGTTCTGTTCCTATTCCACTGAGGATAAATAAAACTCTATTTCTGCCTCCTTTCTCAATGGAAGAGGGTTGGTGACTGAAGGCGCTTCCAGACCAAATTCTCTCCAAAGCAGCCGCTTTAAGACCAAGCAGCAAAAAAAATAATAATTCTATATTTTAATCACTGCCTTCATTTACTTATTTGTTTAAAAATGTTGCTGCCCATCTCTCCTGCAAGCTGAATTTTATCTCCAGATGCCAGTGATCTGGAAGCATCTAATATTAATTTATAGGCATTCCATATAATCAAATGAGATTTCATCTAATCAAATGAGAAATTAGAAAGAGTTGTGCAGATTTAAGCACAGCTCTAACCATGCCCATACCATCGCAGTGAATGTTGTGTGCATAAGCTAGTGATAAACAAAAAAAACCACAGGGTTCTTTGGAGAACAAACTGAAAAACTGTCACAGAACTTTTCTGTTAGCACAGGAGTCAGGAAACATGCTGCTTCTGCAGAGGGGGATACAACAAACCACCTACAAGCTCCACAGAGCGTGAGACAGCACATAGGTTAATTTTATGGAGCTTTCGAGTTAGCCAGAATCATTGGCTGCTGTCCTGGGATCATACAAGTCTAGAATTGCATAGAGACCTCAGATACAGGTGGTTTAAATGGGTGCAACAGGTTAACTGAGAGAAGGACTTGTATGAAGGACTTTATTATGTCCAGCTTATTTTTACCCCTCGCACAAGAAAGGTGCACGGCCACGTAGCCTACTAATTAGATAACCACGCCTCCCAATTTTGCAGGGAGGGAAGCACACAGACATTAAGGATATCAAGAGGAACAATACCTTTATTTTTTTTCTTTTAAGAATAAAATAAAATGCCTGCCACTTTAATTCATAAACAGATCCAGAGCCGCTCATCAATTAATGGGAAGGCCTCTTCCAATCACAAATGGCTGAAGATCCAGCTGAAAGGATGTTTGCACGATGTGTGAACAAGTGAATTGGATGAAGCTACGGGTCCTGCCTCTGTCATCGCTATGTTTAGGGTTTGTATACAACCTCTGCCACTCTCTGTGCCAAAGAGAGAAGAGAAAGTGAAACGAGCTCTAAATCCAGCATAATCGGGCCAGTAGCAATATTGGAAACAGTGCTAGCATCCTTCTGCTGCTTCGCTGTGTTTAATACATGGGAAGAGAAAATACGATTGGGGTTGTGAAAGCAGCCATTTTCTATAGTTCTGTAGGCTGAGATATTTTTTTTATTTAATGTTAAGCATCTGTGTGAGGTCTCTTCCCAGAGGTCTGTGTGCCTTTATAATATATACAGAAGCTGATGTTTTTGTCACATTTATTTTTATTTATCCTGCCTTTACTATTTTTACAATAACTCAAGACAGCGAGCATACATAATATTCCTTCTTCCCCTTATTTTCCCCACAACAACAACAACAACAACCCTGTGAGGTGGTTTGGGCTGAGAGACAGTGACTGGCCCAAAGTCACAGGCCTAAAGTGGAATTAGAGTTCACGGTCTTTCGGTTTCTAGGGCAGCACCTTAACCACTAAACCAAACTAGCTATATCCTACTTTTCTGTCTGAAATTCAAACTAGTATATCAATTGACTAATCCTCTGAAATATTGTAAAGAAGGCTAGGTTTTGAGCCAAAAGGAGCCTAATGACCTTCACGGCTGAATGGGAATTTAACTTTTTCTCCAGGCCTTTTCTAGTGCACTAACCACTGCGCTTTGTAGCGTGAGATCCTCCAGAATAAATTTATTGCCACCTTGTTTCTTAACTTATCTCTAAAAAAACCAGGCCAAATCAACCTAATAACGGTGCAGATGAACAGATCTGCATCCCCTTTCAGTCCCCTACATGACAGTGGGTCCATTATTCTACT
This sequence comes from Oxyrhabdium leporinum, assembly GCA_032468155.1. Lineage (NCBI taxonomy): Eukaryota > Metazoa > Chordata > Lepidosauria > Squamata > Cyclocoridae > Oxyrhabdium > Oxyrhabdium leporinum. The sequence continues at coordinate 78,626 of JANHFL010010110.1, read as the reverse complement.
TCATTATGCATTGTCTCAAGTGACAAAGGGGAAGCACGCAGTAATTTTGATCCTTCCCTATTCCCCAGCTTGCAAGAGATGATTTGCATAACACTTGATAATAGCCACTTCACTGTCTTTATCTGCTGCCAATGGAAGATGCAAAGCTGGTGTTGGAGTGAAGGCACCCTCTAGAAATCTCTAATGTTTGAACTTCACGGGTGCTGCCGTAAGACTTATCACAATGTCTACTAAATCTGGGAAGTATGTAAGGCTAGACCTTAGGTTTTAAAATGGCATGAGATAGCCAAGGACCACTTCTGTTTATATGTAATTGTTCAGGCTAACCGAAGGCAAAATAGTTCAGTTCTTTCACAGCGCAGCCTGGAGTCCAGAGTGATTTCCTTAATCAAAGGCTAACAACTTGGTTGAAATTTGGTGTAATTAGGCAACAAGCATATTGTGCAATCCCACCAAACCAAACCAAAAAAAAGAAGAAGAAGTATGGAATGGTTTTGGGGGCTGAAATAATTAATAAATCAGCATTTATTTTTTATTTTTTATTTTTTTTAAAACTTTTAGAGTGCCAGCTGAGAATGCAGAACAGAGGAGCACCTCACTTTGCTCCCTCTTTTTCAGTCTCTCTTTTCAGTGTGACTAATTGACGACTATGTAGATTTTTCTGTTTTGTTTTGTTTTGATTTATTTATTTATTATTTATTTATTTTATTTTTTAAAGGGAAGGAGAATGAAAGGACCGGGATTGGCTCTGGTCCCATGACCGCAGTGTTGCTGGAGCTCAGCCATCTGTCACAGCTGCTGCTTGCTTTAGCCGCCACTGTGATTGACAATGAACCCAGAGACCTGCAATAATTGTGGCTGTTCTGTGACTTCGGCAGGTAATGCCTCTCTTTCAGCATCTATCGAGCCCCATCTGCCCCACCCCCTCCCCCCAGCCCTGCCTTTCTTACACGAGGCCTAAACTTTTCTAGAGGAGAGAGGTAGTCTCAATTCTAGAAAGGGAGGAAATCATCTGATTAGAAAGCGGAGCGGTTCTCAAACTCGTTCTTCAAGTCTTCAGGCACAATTGGCATCCTGTATTTCCCTCCCCTCCCGCCCACTTTAAAGCCGATGAAAGGGAATTCGCTTTTGGAAGTGATTTCAAAAGAGGAAAGAACTTGGGCGGAGGAGGGGAGGGTTGCCCAGTCTTTAATAATCTCTCCAGCAATCTGCCATTTCCTTGTCTTCCCATGCTTGGATTACAGGTCAAAGGAAGTCAGGTTGGATGACCTCCTGCCAGTGGGCTTTCTTCAGAATGGGCAATGTAGTCAGTCAGGGCAGCTTCGGAGGAGCAGGAAGCAAAACAGCACCACTTAGGAGCATCTTCTAATACCTTACTTTGAACAATAAAACCTCACCAAGAGAAAAGCTCAACCATACTGAGATCAAGGAAGAAAAACAGCGAAGCCACGGTCAGAGAGAAAAGCCGACATATTTTGGCATAGCATCAATACTATGAATAGCTGTAGCATTAATAGCATTTCAAAAAATTCCCCTCAATCTAGTGACTCCAGATGTTGGCCTACATCTTTCATCGCAGCTCAATATAATTGGAGGAAATTCCTGAAACCAAGAAGGCAAACCTCAATAATCTGATTCAGTAGGAGGCAGATTCAGGCTAAACCTATTTTGAAAGCTCTCTGAGATCAGATCAAAGTATGTTTAGGTATTCTAGGATTATCCGTCCTGACCATGAGAGGCCAATATCAAAGCGGGTAAAACATCTTTTCTATCATCTGCTGCCTGTAGAGGAATAAAGAGGTACTCTGGGAAAAAACAACAACAAAACATTTGCAGCCATTAGAAAAAACATCAGCTTAGACGTTACCTGGAAAGACAAGAGTGAGTGACGAATAAACTCAAGATGGGCCCTCCTTGACTCTTTTGGGTATAAAAGGGAAACAGAGAAAAATGGTCAGCCTTACAAGATTCTGTTATAGCCTATATCAGAAAAGGGGTCTTCTAGTATTTCTCGCGGGGTCTACGTCCTGATCTGTCTACCTCAAAGGGCTGATACTACCGGATTTGACCATGAATGGACAGATTTAATTCAATTTAATTGATACAAATAGCCCGAGGAAGAACGTAACTTGGTAACTAAAAGGCTTAATCACCTTATATATTGTCTACCGTCACATAGGTGCGGATGAAGATATTTTTTTCCCCATTGCATACCTTTACTATTGCTAGCTCAGAGAAGTGGGAAGGAAAGGAAACGAATGGGACGCAGAAGCCTTTCTGTGATTGAGTGATTGATTAAGTTGTACCATGTCTCCTGATTGTAGATCAAAAGAAGGTGTGTGGGGGGGGGTTCAAACAGTTGTTCCTCTCTAATTTTACTTAAATATGCATTAGTGAATCAGTAAACATCCACTGTTGGTTTTTTTTAATGAAAATCAAACTCAGTTTCATTGAGGGCCGCATCAGTGTCAAACTCAGTTTCATTGAGGGCCGCATCAGGGTTGTGCTTGTCCTTGGGGGGTGGTGGCCAGGATGGGCGTGGCCAGCTCAATGTCACTCATGTTGGGAATGCTAGAGAAAACAGGCTCCCGAGCTCCACTTTTGGCTGCAATAGCCTCCTGCAACCCTCTGCCAGCAAAAATGGAGCTCGGGGAAGCCGCATGCAGCCCTCCCAAGCTATGTTTTTGCCGGCAAAGGCACCACGGGCCGGTCCTTCGTTGTTTTCAGAGTGGCCCGCGGGCCAGATCCGGCCCACGGGCCTTGAGTTTGACACCCCTGATCTAGATCAATAACTCTATAGAACACATCTCTACAGTAGGAGACAATAATGTGGTCCAGGAATCAATGCATGCAACTGGCAACTCCATCCCTAGCTTTCTGCTGCATTCCACAATGATTATAAGTATATTCTAAGCACCCTAAGTCTGGGTTATGATTTTTCTGTATCATTGTTCTCCTCACCCGAGGCACTCAAAGAGAAAGAACATATGTCCATGATTAGAGTTCTCTTTCCCCACAGCATTTTGTTAGAGATTATAAAACAAGTAAAAAATTAGAACACTTGAGGACATGAGGCTTTAGCCATATCTTTTGATATTTCTTTTATCGTGCTTGATATAAGTTTAACATGCTGCTGGGGGGGGGGGGAGAGGCCTTGAACACGTTAGATCCAGCAGTAGCACATGCAGTGTTTTACTTAAACAATCACAGTACGTAGAAATTAAATCCTTCAAGTTATGCTTCTGTTGAGTTCAAAAAATTCAGAGGGGCACTGAAAGATAACAGGAAAAGCGAATGGGCTTACTCTGTTTGCAAGTCCTTTGTAAGGTGCAGTTTCAAAGCCATTGTGAACATCACATGTCTCTGTTATCCAAATGCCAGCTCTAATTTGAGATCAGTATCTCAATGGGATTAAGAGGAAAATCTAATATTGATTCAGAATCTGTATATCAGCAAAAGTAATTTGAAAAGGTTAAACATATTGACACATTTGCTTTAAAAATAAATTTAAATTAGTTTCACCAATGACTGAAATTATCTTTTTTGAGGAAAGTAAGATCTTCTATTTGATATAGATGCGTATATGGCCATTTGCAACACATGTCACTTATATCGCCCTTGTACCACTAGGTCATATATCAATAAGATGAAAATAAACCATGTATCTCATCCATATATTCATCTGCCCATCATTTATAAAATGTTGTGGTTATTTTATTGGGAGTAATATAAGTAATAATAATACTTGCTGTTGTGGGTGTTGTTATTTTATGTGCTTCCTTTTGGAAATAATTGGTAGTGTTCATTCTAATAGAGAAGAAGTGATAGAGGGAGTTGAAGTTGCCAGAACCTTGGGAGAGAGTGATCATGTCATATTGGAATTCAATATAATGCAAACACAAGCAACAGAATATAATCCAACCAGTGTCTTAAACTTTAAAAGAGCTGATTTTAACAACAGAGAGTGCCTAAGCAAAATTTCATGGATAAAAATCCTAAAGGGGAAACAACTCAAGAAGTGTGAGAAACACTGAAAAATATGCTCATAAAAGCCCAGTCCACCACAATATCACTGAAAAACAAGAAATCCAAGAAGAAACCAGTATGGTTGCACAAATATTTCTCTAAAAAACTGAAAGACAAAAAGGAGAAGTACAAAAAATTGAAAGAGGGACACATAACTAAAGCAGGGTATCAGCAGATAGCCCAAATCTGCAAAGATGAAGTTAGGAAAGCAAAGGCTCAGAATGAACAAAGACTTGCAACAAAAGTGAAAGATAAGAAAAGTTTCTTTCAACATATAAATAACAAACAAAAAAAGTCAAGGAAACAGTCCACTAAAGAGAGAAAATGGCAAGGAAGTAGCAGGTAGTTGAGAGAAAGCAGAGCTGCTCAACTCATTCTTTGCATCAGTCTATAGCCCAACCTACCAAAAACATAACTTTAACAGACAGACTAGAAATAAAAATAAAAATAAGCAAGAAAATGCTAAGAGAACACCTGTCTGACTTTGATGAATATAAATCACCAGGACCTGATGGATTGCATCCCAGAGTTCTGAAGGAACTGGTAGATGTTATCTCAGAACCATTGTACCATATTTTTTAAAAAGTCCTGGAGCACCAGGGAACTACCAAAGGATTGGAAAAGAGCCAATGTGGTTCCCATCTTCAAAAAAAGGAAAACAAAGGAGACCCAGGAAACTACAGACTAATCAGCCTAACATCAATAACCTGGGAAGATACTGGGAAAAAATCATCAAAAAATAGATTTGTGAACATCTAGAAACAAATAAAGTTATAACTTGGAGCCAGCACAGAGTTGTTAAAAACAGATCATGCCAAACCAATATTTTTTTCATTCTTTGACAAAGTGACTAAATTAGGAGACCAGCGAAATGCTATGGACATAGTATACTTAGACTTCAGCAAAGCATTTGACAAAGTAGACCACAAGCTACTTCTTGGTAAACTAGAAAAATGTGGGATACCACCTGATGGATTTGTAACTGGCTGGCAAACTGTATTAAATGAGTCATCCTTAATAATACTACATCTACAAGGAGGGAAGTAAGCAGTGGGGTACCTATCCAACAATATGGAATTTAATGTGGAGAAAAGCAAGGTTTTACACCTAGGCAGGAAAAACCAAAGGCACAAGTACAGAGTAGGCGAAATCTGGCTCAAAAACAGTAACTGTGAGAGGGATCTTGCAGTCCTAAGTCGACGATCTCTTAAACGTGAGCCAGCCATGTGCAGCAGCAGCCCCAAAAGCTAATACAATCCTTGGCTGTATAAACAGAGACATCGAATCAAAATCACATGAACTATTAGTACCTCTTTATAAAGCCTTAGTAAGGCCACAACTGGAATGCTGCATCCAGTTTTGGTCACCACATTACGAAAAAGATGTTGAGACTTTGGAAAAAGTGCAAAAAAAAAAGCAACTAAGATAATTAAAGGCCTGGAGACAAAAATATATGATGAATGGTTGCAGGAATTGGATATGGCCAATCTAGAGAAAAGAAGGACTAGAGGTGACATGATGGCATATTCCAGTATTTGAGGGGCTGTCACAAAGAAGAGGGGGTCATCAGATGGCAAGACAAGAAATAATGGATGGAATCTAGTCAAGGAGAGAAGCAACCTGGAATTAAGGAGAAACTTCCTAACAGTGAGAACAATTAAGCAGTGGGAAAGCTTGCCTTCAGAAGTTGTGGGTGCTTCATCATTGGAGATTTTTTTTTAAAAAAGATTGGACAGCCACCTATCTGAAATGGTATAGGGTCTCCTGCTTGAGCAGGGGTTGGACTAGAAGACCTCCAAGGTCCCTTCCAGCTCTATTCTGATTGATTGATAATAGTAATAAAAGTAACACTAGTGATGGTGATTATTATTATTATTAACCATATAATATTAATCATAGAAAACAAAATAATAAAATCTAACTCAGAGTAACAAGAACAATTTAATGACTCTTAATTTCAGTATCTTGGTTTTAATTTTTGAAACACCTATTATTGATCAAGGAAGATTAGCTTCTATGGTTTCTATGGTAAATAGATCCAATGATCAGTATCTTAAGAACATTTACGATCCTTCTGGCATTCTAAATGCTGCTTTGAATTTGATTAGAATAATATAAATAGGCATGAAGTCACATTTCCGTGGTCAAAGCAATTTGATGCTATCTTCTTTGCAGAGTCTTAAGGGAATTTTGAACATTTGTATGCCAATTCAAAGGAAGCCATTTAAAAAGAAACACATTTCTGATGCAAAACATGCTACAGATAGTTTTACATGAGGAAATTAAAACTACTAAAACTCAGTTCATTACTACTAAAACTCAGTAATGATTACTCTGGGCCTGTATGGTTGATTAAGCATTCGCAGAGTGTAAAAACAAAAGAAATATAGACACGTGAGTGCTGAAACATTAAGAGATGTTTGGAAAAGGCCAAGGATTCAATTTCAATATTTATTGATCACGTAAGATCCACACATGAAAGTCCAGTTAAAATGATTTATTGATAATCGCGTCTATGCAGGGGATTGATCTCAACTAACAGTCAGCAGCTGCTTGAGGTTTAATGAGGTTCAACTGAATTCTGGGGTGGTGGTGATGGACTTAGTTTGCTTGTGGCAATGTAGAGATTCTAGACTGATCCCTCTTTTAACTCCACCCCCAAGTTCTGCACTCTTTCTTCCAATGCATTATAGCTAGAGAACTAGAATGTTGCTTCTTACTCAACAAAGCATTGTTCAGGATGTATATGTATTAAATATGCAATTGAGGGAAGATAAGAGACCTGTGAAAGCAAACAACCAAGGTCAGAACAAAGAGCACAAAAATGCGCAGATGTAAACTCTCCATTCCCCTCTGCTCCCCCTCCCTGAGAAATGATCTGTTCTCAGCCTGTTAGAATGAACAGGCATGAAAAAGAGACCAAAGGTTTGAACTTCAGGGCAGCTTAAGGCTCAAAGTTAGTGGCTGCTGGTTTCTTGCAGCAGCTCTGCTTACACTTCTTCTAGTATTTGCAATAAAAAATGCTTATGAAAGTTATATTATTTATTTTCTTATTTTTATTTGATTTATATGCTGCCCATCTCATTATGAAGCAACTTTGAGCAGCTGACAATGTTATAAATAGTGATATAAAACAATTTAAGCATCAAATTATTAAAACATTGGACATCAGAGTTAAAACAAAGTGAATAAAGGAACCAATGCATAAATGGGTTGGATATGGGAAATGGGATATTCTTTGAATATCAAGATATAGTGATATATATAAAGGTATACTCAAGCTGTATCCTTGAATCTTTACCTTCATATCTGAGTAATGGTCTGGGTGTCTGAGGGGATCTGAAAAATTAGGAATATTTTTCAGATGCTGAAATAAGACTTTGGGAAGGGAAAGGGATTTGAGTGTTGTATTTTGAAGTTGAAGACCAGTGTTTTATTCCTGCCACCACTGTAGCTATGAAGTTCCTTAGATGATATTTTTTTTTGAAATTGTTTTCTTTGCCTAACTTACCCCAGAAGGAGCTGTAGGGAGAAAATGAAGGGCAGGATCTATGCATATGGCCTGAACACCTTAGAAGAATAAATGAAACAATATTTTGACAGAATATAATATGTTGGATCGCTTCTAACGCTAAGCTTTAGTGAGCTAAAAGAAGGAGAGTGGCTCCTTGTAAGCTGTCCACTCCTGTAGAGGGAAGAGGGAATGGCCTTGAAGGAACAGCAGCTCCCAAAGCAATGGTCAGATAAGAGGTATCTGAGTACAGGCCAAGAAAATAACTAGAGAAAACATCCCAGACAAACCTCTCTATTTCATATTTCTATTTCAGGAGACTGGGGAAGCACATTCAAGATCCTGTCACTGTAGATTTTCCAATAAAAGTCCCATGATCTACATGGGATTGGTTTAAGAAACCAGTCTGGTTGTACCTTGTAGATTGATGTTCCTCCTTTATTCATATGGGAAGCGATGATTTGGTGTTGCATCTCATTTAATGAGGTGAAGAGCATGTGTGAAAGAAGTAGAAAGCAAGACTTCTCTTTGTATTGGTGCCAATTATCCACAAATAATTGGTCCTGACTTTTGGTGTGTAAATAATGCTGCAGACACCTGGAACAGCAGAAGAAATAAAACATTGACATGGGATTCTCAAAACTTCCCTCAAGAAGAAGAAAAATGAGGAAATCAGCATTAAATCCACTAGGGAACAAGTCAGCAATGAAAGATATGAGACAGAGAAAGTTGAGACTTTGGGGAACCAAAGAATCTTTGACCAAGTTTAGTTTACACATGAAAAACCTGAGAAAGGCAGGAGTGCATTCCAGGAAAGAATAGAAAGAACAGTCTTGATTCTAATGAATCAAATGAATGAAAACTCCAACATTTCAGTTGACAGTATTATTTTTCCTATTAAAGCACACATATATTGTGTCATATATTCTTCCACACATAACATGCACATGTATCTGTTAGAATAAACCACTCCTTCTAAATCTCATACTTTCTTCTCAAAGCTTATGTATGCAATATTTTGAAGATAAAAGTGTTAAATTACATAAATATTTCTCTTTGATAAGACACAAGTTGTTACAACTATATTTTGCAATCTGTATATCTCTACTTATAATAAGTAGCCTTTAGAGCAGATCTGTTTAGTTGGTGTAGCAAGCAATCCACCACAGAAGTTCTTGACATTGTCCTTGTCAGGCCTCAAGAACCAAGAAATTACTTCCCTTGGAATTACTTCTGAGCAGTTTCCTTTATTGTTCCTCACCTATAGACAGACATCTGGCCAAACTATAAGCCACTATTTGCATCACTATAGATTTACTCTGAGAATTGCTAGGGAGGAGCCTTCTTAACTCTCTTTCTCCTGATCAAATTATCTAAGCTTCACTGTCCCTTTGTGCTCTGACGTGCAGCCCCTCCCTCCTGGAAATCCAGACTACATTTCATCACAGTCCTCCTATTAATCACATGACCAAAAGGGAGATGTTAGAATATGTGAGGTCCATCCGATTCCACTTCCAACACCATTGGATGAAGCTGGGGAAAAGAACAATTATAAAGGCAAACAGTTGAGAAAAGTTCAATAACCTGGTTAATATTGCTAAAAGAATACTAATATCACCATACCACATCTTGTCAGTTGTTTTTCTCTCTCTGCTCCTTGGGCCCCCACCTCAGGAATTTCACCTCATGGCTTTTTCTAAAATGGCACTTGTTTTCTTCAGAAAGCAAACAGGCTTTAAGGGCTTCCATTCATAAGTCTTGTTCTGGTTTGCACTCAAAAACTGCTGAAACAATGTTCCACGTTTCATCAAGACTGTTTAACACCAACAGCACCCTCTGGGATTCAGGAATCTCCATTCCATGCTGTTCCAACTCAATAAATAAAGTTTGCATGTGCAACAAATGCTGCTCCACACTCACTTGTGGCTTCAACCAGGCTCTGTACAATTGTCTCAACAATTGCACAATATTGCATGCTGACACACTCACATGCACACTTCTCAATTTCAGCCAAACCTCATTTGCAGTCTTTAAATCAGCTACATTCAAGAATTGTTCATCTTCTAAACTTAAGATGATGTAGGCCAG
>JANHFL010010110.1:29107-39304 GCA_032468155.1 Oxyrhabdium leporinum | reverse complement strand
GGAGAGGGAGAGGCGGAGAGGGAGAGGGAGAGGGAGGCATTATATAAAAAGCAGAAAATATCATTTTGAAAGCAATACTTAATGGGTTTGATGTAGCCTATGTTAGTCATGTTTAATTGTACTGCAAGCTGTGCAACTTAAATTACATCCATCATAACGTAATCACATGATTAATTCAACATCTGCCTGTTACTAATCAGTGTGAATTCTGTGCAAATCTTTAAATAGGAGTTGTCAACTAACTACAATGTTTTAGACGGAATTATCACCCATTTTAAGTCAATTAATCAACTGATTAAAAATAAATTTAATAATAGCAGAACATCAATATTTGTAGCTTTTAAAACATCCAGGATAGTAGGGAATAAACACATGCTATTTCTCTAGGTCAGGAAAAGAGTTATCTTTATGTTTGCGGCCATATTGTAAGAGCACATCTTAGATAAATCAAAATTTAAAAGTGGGCAACTATGCTCTTAATTCACATCACTCAAATGTCACAATGTATTCATATTAACATTGTCAGAGTATTTCAATAACCATTCTGCAAATAATGACAAGCTGCCCTCTGCTTTGAGAAGAAATAGCAACTGCATCTACATAGCAGCGAAATTGTGATCTGAGCAGACATCAGAATTTAGATACAAACAGGCTGGCTCAGCAGATTCCCTGCTGTCTTCTTTACCACTCTTTAGACATTTTACCAGTAGAATAAAATCTACTTTGGACCAGTCACCAGATTTCTGAAGTGACATTAATGTTGTTTGAACAGAATTTCTATGCCCAAAAGAAAGCAGAGATGGTTGGTTTCTGCAAATTAAAGAACAGCTGAGGGCAGCAGCATAGACAGGCCCTTCATTTCAATGAGGGAGATAGGCCTCCATTCCAAATGTCCATTTGTGATGTTTTGCTGCAAGCTCCACCCTTAACCTATTTAGGACACAACATCTCACACAAAAATGTAAGACAGGGGTGTCAAACTCCTGTAATCACGGTGACGTCACGTGATGTATCAGGGCATTTTTTCCCCTTCGCTAAATCAGGCGTGGGGGTGGCCAGCACGTGACCCACAGGCTGACAGTTTGATAGCCCGGATGTAAGAAGTAGGGTTCTTACCACAATGTTGTGGCCCAAGTTTCAGCTCTTACTCCCCACTCTCATTATCTCATCAAGCACTCTAAGACAGGGATCTCCAGCCTTTAAGTCTTGTGGACTTCAACTCCCAGTATTCCTCAGCCAGCAAAACTTAGACCCCTGCTCTAAGACAATTCTGCCAAAATTCAAACTTCAAATGGCTGACTTTTGATGACATGATTTTAATCTCCTTTTTTGCAGGTTGCAGGTTGGGAACAGTTGGTCACTCTTTAAAATCCTCAAAAAAACAACAACAACAAAACACTTCTGCTCCCAAATCAGCCACTCTTCTTCCAATGCCATTGCCCGATGACGTCCTGTAGAACTTCATTTTATTTTTATTTATTTATTTATTTTAATTTTTTCATTTTGTTTAATTGTCCTTTTTTGGTAGTTTATAATATAAAATACAAAAAACAAATAATAGGAAAAGTAGGGGAAGGACAAGGGAAGGGAAAAGTGTAGAAAAGAAGGGAAAAAGAAAGAAAAGGGGTTGACCTCCTAGAGACCTTCAGAGCTGATGAAAATTCTTCATTAGACCCAGGAACAGTGCTAAGCTTTCTTAGGACATCTGCTTAAAATAATCACTCTTTTGTTTTATTCTGCCTGGTTTAAAAATGACTAAAATACATACTTCTTTTTAACACATTTAAGCTCTTAGAATACTTATTTTCTCATCTTCAAATGCTAACAATTTGACTGTCATTCATGTGCAAACATACCTCCTTGTCTGATAACATCAATAATCAGGCATCAGAGAAATATTTGATTATTGTGCTTCAAGGGCCTGTGAGGACTTTTTGGAGAAAAAAACCAAACCTTGAAACCTAGCAACTTAGAAATATCTGAAAACCTGTAATGTGCTCTAGATTATCATTTGGAAGACAATTTCTAATTGTGGGTCATCTATAGTAAAACAAAGCAAAATTTGCTTTTAAATAAAACCTGCAATGATATTTTATCTATTTAATAGAAAATTAATGTATTTATAAGACCTACAAATATATTACCTTGAAAATTGTGTTAAGGCATATATATACACACACATGATTCATTTAATATGTACCAAATTTAAATTCACATATCCATCCTGAACTAATGGAAAAATCCATTGTTTCTGAAGTAATTAGACCAGGGTTAGTGTTTTGTTTTGGTTTTTTTACACGTTTTCAAATTGTGGAACCTGCTAGTTAAAAAAAAGAAAAGGAATCCCTTATCAACAAGCAAAGAATGGCTGCATTCAAATGATCTTTCCCCCCTTCGTATCTCACAGAATACTATTAAGCTCTTGAAGAGGCCAAAGATTCTACAGAACACAGTTTGAAAAACCCTGAACTAGACAACTGATGTAATTTATGCCATTTCTGTAATTACATAATTGACCCTATTATGTCATTTCCATCAACCAATGCAAATTGCATAAAAATGCAAATGATGTTATTTACATTGATATTGTACATTTGGATGCATCAGATATTCAGATTGAACAGGAATCCTTTATCTCTAAATGATCCATTCAATCAAGGAGCCGGGGTTCTTTTTTTTTTCTTTTTTTTTGGTTTTGTTGTGCCTTTGAGTCAGTGTTGTCCCTGCAGTTGTCTTGGCAAGCATTTTCAGAAGTGCTTTGCTCTTGCTGACTTCCTGGGGCTGAGAGAGAGTGACTGATTTAAGATTATTCACCTGGTTAAGGTAGGATTAGAACGTACAGCCTCCTTGTTTCTAGTTTGATGCCTTAACTACTAAACCAGTTCTCAAATCAAGGTTTACTATATTATAAGCAATAAAACATTTCTATTATAATTAAATGGATGGGATGTAACTAAATAAATATATTTTACTGTTTCTAGTTCTCTCTCCTCTCCCCAAACCTTCTAAAAGGGAATGTCATTGAATATCTGATGTTATGAAAGTTCTCATAACTTTCAAGTTGTGAATTTTCACCCATATGAACAAACCTGTCTGCAATTTCAATCGAGAAGGTCCCAGACGTCAGAAAAAGGTGGGAATGGGTTGGTTTATGGCACATCACATTTGTACGCTTGGCAGCATTATCACTCCCATTGAGGAGGACAGCTGAACTCCATGCCAGAGGAACACCAACCTGGCAGGACCAGCCTGCAGAGTTTGTGATCAATCGGATGGAGAAGAAACAACAAAGTTGAACCATACCCAGTACTGCCTGGAAGATTGGTCTAGACCAGGGGTCTCCAAACCTGAAAACTTTAAGACTTGTGGACTTCAACTCCCAGAATTCCTCAGACAGTCATGCTGGACAACGACCACATCTCCCTTGAATTCCCCCAGAGAGGTCCACAGTGGGGAAAAAACAAAATGGTGCAAGAATGGCCAACAAAACCTGGAGCTAGAAGGCCTCTCATTGCTGAGAAATCCCCCATAAAACACACACACCCATTATCCCGCTGGAGAAAAGAGAGGCTTAGGGCTGCCTGTCATTGCTTGTGGGGTTGAAACTAAGCAATGTGCACCTCACCCCTCTATCTGCAGTGGGGCTCACTTGACCTTCAAAAGTTGTAGGGGCTTCATCACTGGAGGTTTTTAAGAAAAGATTGGACAGCCACCTATCTGAAATGGTATTGGGCCTCCTGCTTGAGCAGAGGTTGGACTAGAAGACCTCCAAGGTCCCTTCCAGCTCTATTCTGTTTGATTGACTTCTCGGTGTCTTTCTCCAATGATATCGCAGTGGCCTGTGGGACTTCTGGCATGTCCCAATGCTAGAGGCCAAAACTGCAGTGTATCAATGGCAAAGAGGTAGGCCTTTTGTAAATAGAGCATTGTCTGTACACATTATCAACAATTTTCAGTTATTATTATTTTGTTTGTTTGATAGGTCAAATTTCAGAATTATTCCTTCTCCAATGTTTAACCAGTCTATCATAACTAATTCCCAGGCTTCAAATCAAAAGAAATAAGAAACTATGAGGGCTATTGAAAGCCTTCCCTGGAGACCCCAGCATTGTTTGTCTTGCTGACAGCTGATAGGGAAGGTGGAAGGGAGGGTGATTTTTGTCTACCCCTATCAGCTAATCAATATTTTTGCATGGGTGTGTTTTTACAAAGTTGTCCTAAAGAATCTACAATGCCATGTTTTCAATCACAGACTTAACTGCCAGGGAGATGATTATAGGCTGATAAAGTTCTTTTCCTAGTTCCTTCACATCTTAAAATATAGTGATTAGCCTACTTCCTCCTGACATCTTACATTATGCGATGCCTTTGTGACTTAGGAGAAATCACATTTTTTTAAAAAATGCAGGTAAAGATTGGAGGAAAGAAAACATTACAAGATCCTGATCTTCCTGGTTGCTGAAGACATTTATTTGTCAAATGCTTCTGGATTTTCTGTTCTTCAAGAACTCTGCTCCTTGAAATACATCTCAAAAATAATTCCAATCAAACAAGAATTATTCCAGCTGCTGAAGAAGAATATTAATAAAAGGACCATGCACGATTTGCTGTGGACCAGTTTGATTTTAATGCCGAGAAAGCAATCAAAATTAATTTGTCCTTTCATCTGCTTTTTCTAGATTGGGATACAAGTTCTATTTTATTTCTTTATTTTTCCATCAATTTTATTCACAATTCATGTGACAATATTTTGCTTGGCCCACTTGGCTTCCTTTAGGGGCACTTATTTTGTTGTGGTTCCAGTGCAGGCAATAGTATTAGTTTTAAAAATGTATAAAACTGAGAGAAATCTAAGTACAGGTAGTCCTCAACTTACAGTCATTTATTTAGTGACCATTCAAAGTTACAATGGCGTTGAAAAAAGTGACCTGGGACCAGTTTTCACACTTATGACTGTCGCAGCATCTCCATGGTCACGTGATCAAAATTCAGGTGTTTGGCAACTAGCATGTCTTTATGCCTGTTGCAACGTCCCAGGGTTATGTGAGCAACATTTATAACCTTCCCAGCTGACTTTTGACAAGTTAAGTCAATGGGGAAACCCAGATTCGTTTAACGACTGGATGATTTACTTCACAACTGTGGCAAAAAAAAGTTTGCAAAATGGAGCAAAATTCACTTTTAACAACTACCTTGCTTAGCAACAGAAATGTTGGGCTGAATCGTAATTGCAGTCAAGGACCACTTGTGTGTCAGACAGAAATAAGAATAAAAATCTCAGCTTAGTTCAAGAGTGTATTATGCAATATGTGGCTGTATATGACATGACCTTGAGCATAGAACCCTAGTCTAATGCAATGGGTCAGGATTAGGGAGCTGGAACAGTAATGGACTAAGGCCCAAATTCTATAGTAATGAAGTAACAGTTCTATAGCAACAGTAATGAAGAGGGACTAAGGCCCAAATTCTGATTTATCCTCCACCATGAGAGCTTCTTAGGTGATTTTGGGCCAGTTCTTCTCTTCAATCCAATCTACCTCAGAGAATTGCTATTGTGCTGTTGTGAGGGGAAATGGGAAGATGAAACACACCATTTCCTGCCTCGTGTTTTCAAAGTAAAGAGGGAGTGCAAACCTTATTAACAAATAAATAAAAATAAAAGCATTATCAATCTGTCCAGTTTTAATGAAAAATGAATGATTGATAAAAATATTTTAAAGACAAGAGACTATTCCCCCCCCTCCAAATCTTTTACAATAAATAAATGTAGAACCCCAAAACATGCTGAAGAAATGGATCACGTGAACTTTGATAGAAATCTTTCTTGGTATTCAAAATGGGCAGATCCTACATACTGTGATAGTTTCATAAAATAATACAGTATTAGATTTTGTGTACTGTATATGTATTACCTAATCTAGTCCCATTCCTCTGCCCAAAAATACCATTATCAAAATATTAATACATGTAGGCATATCTCCTCCTCTTCCTCCTCCTCCTCCTCCTCCTCCTCCCTTATTGCCTCTCCATCTTCCACATATAGGATTATATATTTCTCTATACAGTGGTACCTCAGTACTTATTGTTAATTGGTTGCGGGAGGCACAATCGGTACCAACAAGTAATTTTTTTCCCATTAGGAATAATGTAGTGAGTCACAAGGCAGCAAACACTGACAAGTTCTAGCTTGTGCGTTGAGTACCAAACAAATGATGAGTATCAGGACAAATTTTTTCATGTTAAAATGTGTTGAGTACCAAATTCAATGAGCGTTACAGCAATTGAGTACCAACGTATTTCTGTAACTTATATTGTAAGGAATTATTTAATAAAGTAAACTCATATTTTCATTTCAAAAAACTTTTTTCCTGGAGTCTGGTAATGCTTTTGGGCAACAGAATTATGGTATAATTCCTTGTATATAACATGAAATTATTAAGATGCAAGGAACTGCTTTATGCTGAAGTAGTCTACTTTCTACCTTGGGTATCAGCTACCAAACATAGGTTATGATGACACAATGTGGTTTACCTATAACATGAATGTTTTATCAGAAATATTTGCATGCCATGTGTTAACCTTACTTAGTTTTTGGAGCTTTGGGAAGTTAGTGGTTTAATGTATTGCACACAATAAATAATGAGTGAAGTGAATAATTATGCTAGCAATGCAGTCATTGTATGATATGGGCACTGAAGGCAGAACAAGTTGGTACAGACACTCATCAGCTATTTCTCTTGCTGAATAACTCACTCAACCATTTTGCAATTGTGCAATTTATGCTGCTTGAAATGAAAATACTTGAAAGGGCTTTTTCATTGGCCAGATCCAAAGTGTAGGATCCTGTTTCACAGGATCAAAGAGTCATTGAAATCTTTTTTGGGGGGGAAAAAAAACCCACACCTTTTCATTAGGAAGGCAGTTGTTCTGAAGAAGTGTAAATTTTAACCCTGCCTTTGCCCAATTTTTATTCTACATTGCTATACTGCATCATTTTTAATATTTAATTAGCAATCCAGAGTAATATACAAATACTAGAAGGACAAGATAGAAATGTTTATATCCCATAAATAAATTTGCTGCTGGTCCAAGGATGTCAGACTGTTTGCAAGACGCCTGTGATCCAGTGGTGGCTTGAACTGATGAAATAGTGAAAGAGCCATTCTCTAAAGTAGATCTGGGGAGAGATAGTACTATTGGTAGAAGAAAGTGGAATTCTATATTCACTGTGATGTCTATAGCACCGTTACCACCTAATAAACCAGCACGAGTGGAAGTTTTTTCAGGCTAGATGTCTCTTACAGAAAGCTCAAGATGATACAAAATGTGGCTTAGTTAAACTCATTAATTATTGCATTTATTAGACCCAAAGCTGTGTGTCTGACCATGTCTCAGTATAGAAGATTTATTCCTGAATTGGGCTTTGCATGAAATGTAAGTCTGGTGCTTCAGAATGAAGAGGGGGTTTTTTCCACCCCCCAAAAAATGTCTACAGAATTTTATTTATTTTAGTTTCTTTTTATCCTGTCTTTATGATTTATATAAGTAACTCAAAGCAACAAACATACCTAATATGAATAGTAAATGAATGAGAATTAAAATTCATAGGGCTTCTTGTGTCTGGTGGAAATTACATGGGCTGGGAAGAATAGTATGAGCCCTTGAAACAAGAGGTTTGGTGACTATAAAGTGCTGAAGAAGATGATCTGTTTTCTTTTTCCTCTAGTATCTGTCAGGTAATGGATAAACTGTTTACTGTATAAAGAAGCTTTCTATAGCTGCAGAAATAGTAATAGCCAAGGAATTGGAAATCTGTAAATATGCTATTTGAGAAACCCTTGGGATCTTTGAATACAACTGAATTGGAGGGATAGATGAGATCAGGCATTTTTCTTGATCTAAGAAGAAAAAATATTATATCTGTCTCTGTCTCTCTCTGTCTCTGTCTCTCTGTCTCTGTCTCTCTCTGTCTCTCTCTCACACACACACAAACAACACACAGAATTGATACATGTGCATTTCTTGGAGCCCAAATACCCAACCCACAACTTGGGCTGTGAACATTGGAAATGAGCCCAGGATTTATATATGAATATGTTTTGTTTAGAATTGTAACAGATGGATCGGTAATATATTCTGCAATACAATATTCAGCTTTCTTATTTCTCAGGCAGCTGTTTAGACATTTAAGGATAAAACCTGCTTAATGTGGCTGCCACCCTGAAACCCATTTTTTTTCCAGGCAGTGAAAAGTTTACATTGTTCCATGTGGGAAAAGGGTAAGGGATTAAACACTAGAAGAGAAACATCCCAAAGTGGCTCCTACCCCACAAAGCACTATCATAATTGACTTGGTTTGATTTACAGATTCAGTCTTGTGTGTCCGAGACTTTGAACCAAGAAGCATGTGGTCTTCTAAGACTGAAAGATATCACCAAGATACCAACAAGCCTGAAAACTACAGAGGCCTTTCAAGACGTCTTAAAATTGTTGGAGACCAAGCATCCAACCCATCACTCTGCTTTTAAACCATGAAGGAGAAGAAAACCAGATTCATCGAAGGGGATGTTTTCGGTAGCTGATGTTTTTTCCCCTTTCTCTTGTCAAAAAGCAGAAACGCAAACGCAAGATGCTGCTGTGTTATTTTTCCAGTTCTCGGGCGTCATGCTCCTCCTTCAATTCCCCTCCCCGCCTCTACCCCATCTTCCTTTTAGTCAGCCCACTCATATTCTGAAAGGAGGCTGCCAGGCAGACTAAATGCAGTTCATTGTCAATGTATCTGTCCACATTCTCAGTCTCTGTTCAATGTTCCATGACAACAAGGTGAGACGGCAGAGGTTATCTGAACAGCTGCTCCCTAAGCTAGAAATTCCAGGCATTGAAAACCATCTGTCTATACATTCACAAATGTATATAGGAGCAATCTATCAGACTGCAGCTGCCACTCGATCGGGCCCGCTTCCTTTCTCGATGTGGAACAATACCAGCGAGTTCTTCACTTTGTGTCACACAGAATAGCTGATTTGATTAAGTCCCCAACTCTCATTATGCTAGGTAGGGGTGTAGAATTTCAATGATAATCCATAATGCATGACCAGTTTGTCACCATGGCAACATAAATTCAAGGTTACTAGCTCAGACACATAATTGGGTGTGCATTGAGTGCTGAAGAAGGGTTGTTAAAATTCTTGTCATAGAAGAGTCGCATCCATCATACTGTCTAAAAATTGCAAAGTGCTCATAATCAGAAGGGGTGGGTATATCCTTGGAGAATAATGTTAATAAAATAACGATTATATCTAATAGAATTGTTTAAGTTTTTGCACTTGGGGCTTTAAGTCTTTGAGGTAATAAAGGCCCTAAAGGATACTCCTTCAAAATTAGACGGCTTTGACTTGGCTTTCATCGATTCCCCAAAAATATTTATGTTGAAAGGCAGGCCTCTATCAGCCCTGCTTTGAGTGTAAGCGATCTGGATAAAATCACATCGTATTCAAGGATGTAAATAGTATTTGTGCCACTCAGGTGGTTTGAGAAGACACACCAGACAGTATTAGATATTTTTTAAGAGAGCATATCCTGAAAAATGTTTCCAGCTTGTAGAAGGAGGAGCCCAGGTTTTTCTTATTTCTTTATTGCTTGTATTGGCAGCCATTTTAAAGCTCCTAGAGGAAAAAAAAATGACAAGATGCCAACAACCAAAAGAAAAGGAAAATTTGAGGTGGCAAATATAACAGAGAAACAGAACAGGTGACCTATATCTTATTTCTCTCTAACTGCATATATCGATCCTACGCTATTTCTGATAACTAGTATTTTATTTTTCATATTCACTATATTTTTAATGAAAAATTACTTGATCTAAACTTCTTTTTAGTCTCTCAGAGGCCATAAAGGGAACCACTGATGCAATGGTTAGAAACAACATTTTTATCCCATTGTGATGTTCTCCAAATGAAAGGGGGGTGGAGGGTGGGGAAGCAACTTCTTATCATCTCTTTTTGATACTTGCACCATGTCAATATGGAATGTGTATTGGCATGATTTATCATTTATAGAAACACAACTACTTGAAATTAGTAATCATAGAATTCCATGGGATTTAAGTCTACCATTCTAAGGAATGAGGACCCGGATTGTGGGGGCAATATTCTGAGGTATATTGGATTAATATACTGATGTAAGAGTATTGCTTAT
>JANHFL010010110.1:13310-25134 GCA_032468155.1 Oxyrhabdium leporinum | reverse complement strand
AAAACATGCTGTTTACAAGCAAATTGTGTTGCGGGGAAGTTTGAAAACCACTTCTCAAAACCGACAATCTCCAGTTGTATTGGAAGTACAGTTCCCAGAATTCCCAGCAACATGAATGGCTATGCTAGCTCAGATTCTAAGTCCCAGCAGATGTGAAAGATGCCAGTTTAGGAAACAATTCTTGAGATGGCCCTCTTAACCTCAATGTAATCTTGTTCTGCAAGTTTTGAAGGGTTATGAAGTCACTGCAAATAGTGGGCGTTTTTCCATTTCTGAGTCACAAAGAATTGCAGAATTCAGTTGCGAATTGCTTTTCTTACTGAAGCTCACCAAAGGTTATCTGATGTTTACACTTTTAGCAAGAGTCTGCAAATACCGCATCCCTTTATACCTCCAATCTATTAAATTTCTGCTGCCCCAAGTAGGCAGGAAAGGATGAAGTCTAAAACAAATTTTAAAAGTTGGGGCTTTCCATCTATAGTCTGAAATATCAAGGCCTCTGTGCTAAGAAGGTCAGTACTATCAATAGAAGAGAATATTTATAGCTCATGGTTGAATTACTGAATCTTGGTGCTCTCTTGAGCTTGGCTCTTGTAGATATTTAATTTCCGAACTAAGTAACATCATCACATTACCTAGTGGGGTAACCACAAGAAATTTCCTAGCACCTTTTTCAAACTACTGTAATAAATAAATGGCTAAGCTGTTGTGAGCTGCAGTCCACTTCATCAGATATATGGAATGGCTAAAGCAGTGTTTCTCAATCTTGGCAATATGTGGACTTCAATTCCCAGAATTCCGTCGCCAGCCATTCCCCGTGCTGGTTGAGGAATTATGCTACCCAATTTTGGAAAGAAACGTCTGCAAACAACCAAGCTTAGAGAGCACCAAGGACTCCACAGTTCACCCCAGAGCTATGTATATTCTTTTCTATTAGAGTTGATGTTCTTATTTGATATAGTTTTCTATCTTATTTTAATTGTGAAATGGCTCAGAGTTTTTCTGGAGTTCAATGATCTCAACATTTGATGAACAAGTAAATAGAGCTATCAGAGATAATACTCTAGAACTTTCTGCATGCAATAAATCATATTACCATTGAACTACATGTCTCACCCTTCCCTAAGCTGAGTGATGAAAAAAAAAGTTTACAAAGAACTCAGCTGAATAGGAAGTAGCATTTTTTTGCTACAAAAAAAAGGCAATAGTTATCGGTCTTTTCCAACTTGGCTCCCTTTAAGTTATAACTAACTCAGTTAAGACACCTTGGAGCTTCTGACCACTAGTCTTCTCCATAGATCTTGCAGGCTCCTCTCAGTACTGTTGCCAACAGTTAGTGCCCAGAGAGAAACTTGTGAATACTGTACTGTACAATGAAATGGGATAATTGCAAATTCTAAAAAACAAAACAAAACACCTTGTAAAGTTACCTCATAAATCTATGAGAATCCCCCTTTCCAAAAATCCAACCCAACCACTTTGCATCTCCATCACCTGTATAATCACCATCTTCCCCTCCCTCCCTCTGCCACACCCTGCTATAAATCCCATGTCACTTTATCCCAGTGTTTTTCAAACTTGACAACTTTAAGATGTGTGGACTTCAACTTCCAGAATTCCTTAGTCAGCATGGGGAATGGCCAGCGAAAGGAATTCTGGGAATTGAAGTCTACACATTTGCCAAGGTTGAGAAACACTGCTTTAGCCACTCCATATATCTGATGAAGTGAACTGCAACTCACAACAGCTTAGGCATTTCATTTATTAAGGTAGCCTGAAAAAGGTGCTAGCAGACTTCTTGTGGGGTTTTTTTTTGGCTATTATGGCTCTTCCTACAACATAGGGCAGCCCTCCTCCATTCAAAAGAATCAAGCCCCACACCAGCTAATAATTGCCTAACAGAAGGCTGCAAAGGGTGATCCCGGGGTCCTGGGACACTGCAACCATCACGAATACGAACCAGTTGCCGTCTGAATTTTGATCATATGACCATGGGGATGCTGCAGTGGTTGTAGGTGTGAGGGGCTGTCGTGGGTCACTTTTTTCAGTGCTGTTGTGGCTTTGAATGGTCACTGGGCGAATGGTTGTAAGTCAAGGACTACCTGTACACCAAACTGATGTCCTAGCACACAGTTCAGATTTTCTTGGAGACAGGAGTGTGTGTGTGTGTGTGTGTGTGTGTGTGTGTATCACACTGGAGGTTTTTAAGAAAAGACTGGACAGCCACTTGTTTGAAATGGTATAGGGTCTCCTGCCTGAGCATGGGGTTGGACTAGAAGACCTCCAAGGTCCCTTTCAACTCTGTTATTCTGTTAAATATATTTAAAGAACATATGGCTAGAGAAAAAGCATTAATTTTACTAAATTGTATAATAATTTCCTGAAAGAAATAGGTATATTTTGATCTGGAATAAAATTATATTGATCTATATCAATATTGAGTCGGATCTATCAGATGCCATTTCCTGATAATTGTTAGCTGGTCAGAATTGTTAGCTGGTCAGAATTATCTTAGTGTTACAAAAACTCTGGAAGGAATCTCTTGGGTGCAAAGTATTCCATAGAAATAAGACTTCAGGTGTAAGACTTCTTCAAATTCTTCATAAAATTCCCCTTCTTGCAGTGGTTAGAGTGCAGTACTGCAGTTCAAATTTGGCAGTTCAAATCTTACCAGGCTCAAGGTTGACTCATTCTTCCATCCTTCCGAGGTGGGTAAAATAAGGACCCAGATTGTTGGGGGCAAGAGGCTGACTCTGTCAAACACTTAGAGAGGGATGTAAAATCACTGTGAAGCAGTATAGAAGTCTAAGTGCTATTATTAAGGACTTTGGAAGTTTCTGAAATAGAAAAAGGAGATTCCATAACCCAGGGGTGTCAAACTGGATTTCTTCGAGGGCTGGATCAGCGGGCCTTGAGTTTGACACTCTCGCCATAAATTGTATATCTCCTTGAGCTAATTCTGGAAATTTTAATTTATAGTAGTGATGGATTATTTGAGGAATATAGTTGTTGAAAAAATGTTTGAATTCTTTACTTATATCTTTGGTTTTAGTTTCTGCTTGGCCATTCCTGTTTATAACTGCACTAATACATTATTTTTTCCTTAGGTTTTTCAATTTATTTGCCAATATTCTAGAATTTTTATTATCACGTTTGGAATTTTGTATTTTTGTTTGGAAATAATTATTTGAGAGGAGCTTTTACCTGTCTCTAAATCATCTTATTCTCTCCTTTTATTTACTGTTAGTAAAGTTACTATTTATCACTGGAGGTTTTTAAGAAGAAACTGGACAGCCATTTGTCCAGAATTGTATAGGTATAGGATCTCCTATAAGAACAGTGGGTTGGACTAGAAAAAACTCCAAGGCCCCTTTCAACCCAGTTATTCTATGTTTTATATTTATTTATATTTCTTTATATATAGTAGTAGCTGATCCAGTTATATTTTGCTAATAAATTGTCAAGTTTTGAATAAAGTTACCTGCCTTTTGTGATGCTCTTTTCCTTATATGAGCTCATCTTGTTTATGCACTCCCCTCTTAATACAGCCTTCATAGCATCACACCTTATTCTTATTGATGTTCCATTTGTATTATTTTCTTGCAAAAAAATTCCTTAAACGTTGAATTAATTGTTGCAGCTGCATTGTATAATAACATAGTATTAAAATGCCAATTACAAGTAAATGGGATAATCTCTTCTAATTGGAACTTAATAATCAGCAGAGCGTGGTCTGATATAAGTATTGGAGCAATTTTAACCTGTTGAAAATTTTTTGAAAGTTTTCAATCTTCATACATAGTCTGTCCTAGAGTGGGATTTATATCTAGCTGAATAAAATGTGTTTCTTTATTGTAGGATGTATAATTGTACATGAATCAACAAATCCATGACTATGCAATCCGTTTTGAATGTTATTAAACAGTCTAGTTTTAATGAATCAATTACTGAAGTCATCTCCTATTGTAGAATTCATAATATTTGGTAAGTAACCAATCTGACCTTGATTAGGAGCATATGCAAAAGCTAGATGACCATTATGACCAAATTTCATATTCTATATCTATCTATCTATCTATCTATCTATCTATCTATCTATCTATCTATCTATCTATCTATCTATCTATCTATCTATCCACTTTCTGTCTGAAATTAATCAGGGTGGGTGCATATGTGGGGTTCCCTGGGATCCCCACACCTGGTTAAAAAGAAGCATGTATTCAGGGATTTCTTAAATGCCAGTAGGTCGGGCCTAATCTTGCCTCAGGGGAATGACATTCCAGAAGGCAAGTGCTATAGAAGAAAAGGCGGATTTCCTGAATCCTGTCAGATGGAACTCTTTACACTGGGATGGGCAACTATGGACCCTTTATAACCTGTGGACATCAACTGCCAGAATTCTCGAGAATCATTCCTGAATGATTCTTCTTTGGGCAGAGTGTTGGATTAGAAGACCTCAAGCATAGGTTGCCTCCTAGATAGTAACAGATGTTTCTCTTGCAGGGTGCAAAGATAAAATATCTGCTGTGAACTTCACATAGGCATCAGGAAGGGCATCCAGCCAGTAAATGCTGAGCTCCATTCAATCACCCCAATCCCATTCTGAAGCAAGAGATTACAGGATTGTAAAAAGAATACACACACACACACACATTCACACACACACACACACACTATATACATATACGCATATATACATACATGCATACATACATACATACCAGATTTGACCTGAGAGCTGGTACGCTGTATATGCAACTATGGGATTTTAATTTGACAATATTTGGAGACAATTACATCTAACTAAACAGGAATGTTCTTTTTCCCCCCAATACCACCCAGCACTGAATATTACTGATCTAATTTTTAATATCTTAGTTGGTTGTTAATTTTGTTGACAACTGTCATATTGCTTTAATTATAATTTCTAATCATGTTCCACTAATAATGCCAGTGGTTTTAGACAGGAAAATTCAAATTAGTGGGATGTGGGATTTTAATAGGTTACCGCTAGAGTATCATCAGTCTGTTGACTGACAAAAATATATATTAATGAGATTTTTTTTAATACAGGGATGACTAATAATGTGAAGATTCTCTGTGATGCATTTAAAACATTTATATGTGGTAAGGTTTAAGCTTCTTGATAAAACAAGTAACAGAATTATCATTTCTATAATAGAATTTATCTATTATATCATACAAAGTAAGAAAAAGCTGCAATGGAAGATAGGAATAGTTATGCTAGAAACCATATACTACAATCATACTACGCATTTAGTTCCATAAAATTGGAACTGAACAATTATATTGCATACTGAATATTCATTAAGGTGTTTTAAGCTGATCTGTTGGAAACAGGCACAAAAAATGTGGTAAACAGCTGCATTCAAATTTGAAATAATGGAAGCAAAATAGGATAATACCTATAATAAGAGATTCCATGGGGATAATTCATACAGACTATAAAGCAATTAATTCTCAGTTTATGGAAGTTTTATCCAAAACTACATGCTGTAGCTGTAATCTGCAAAGCAGATTTCTTTTTTTGTTCTTCCCCTTAAACATGGAATAAATCTTCCTAGGATTTTGGAATACCATTCTAGAGATTTGGCTGCACCTTTAACTTTTAAGGAGATATTTAATACTACTGAAACAATGAAAATTTGTAAGGTTTCCAGACCAGATGGTTCCTACTAAGTAAAACAAAAATAAAAGAGGTATCCACCTCCTCTCGCTGGAAATATATAATGATTTTTGCTGAAGTTTTCTACCTTTATCATTCTATGAACCCTATATAACTGATTTTAAAAGCAGAAAAGGATCCTATAAACTGAACAGATTTTCATATCCTTCTAAAATCAGATGAAATTATTTTGACAGCTACTTTGGCACAAAGGCAGTGGAAGATATTAGCTAGATAAATCATCTGGTATCATCTAGTTTTATGGAAGGACATCAACTCTCTGACAATCTAGAATACAAGTAGACATTTTAGCATTGTATTATAATAACAAAGAAATGCCCATTTGGGTTCATTAAATATGGAAAAGACTTTTATTATGATACAAATTAAGTTTTTGGAACAAATTGTGACCAAAATGTCACATCAGAATGTTTTCTGAAAGCTTTATTTCTTGAGTAAAAATATTTTCCTCCTCAGTAGTGAGATTATTTCTCCTATCATTAAAATGGGGTATGAAGCCAGAGAAGGATATCCTGTATCTCCTTTAATTCTTAATTTGGATTAAGATAAATTGACAGGTTAGTTAGAAAATCTGCTAGTCATTATTTTAAATTAAATTTGGGATGAGTTGAAAGTTTTACTTTCCTTCTGTTCTACTTTAATTTATTTTTTTCTTGAATCAATGTTGACAATATTGATTATTATTATTAGTAATATGTGGTGTTGTTACAGTAGGCAAGAGACTACAATACTAATATAGAGTATTAGTTTGGCTTGCCAAGTTACCAGCCCTGTTATAGAACACACTTATGTGTTTCCCAAGGTGCACAACAAGAGGACAAGCTGGCTTGTATCAGAAAGAAAGATGAAAAGCTTTTCCTGCAGCATCACCTAAAGCCCCCTCCATTCCCACAGCAACCTTGCAAATGGGCACTGCAACCGGGAAGGTTCAGAGCCATTAGGAATCTGACTGCCTGCATAGAGCAATCTACCTACTTGCATAGAACATGCTTTCAAACTGTTAGGTGGACAGAAGTTGAGACAAGTGACAGGAGCTCACCCTGCCATACAGTGCTTGGGCTCAAATCACCAGCGCTGAGACCATCTCCAATGTCGTTAAGTAACTGAGCCACCACACGTTTATTGATTATTAATATTAATACAAGTAGTAATTTTTATAAATGCTGATTTATAATAACATAATATACCATATGTATATATGTTATTCTGTATAGAGAGCCAGTATAAAGCAGTGCTTAAGGCATCAGGCTAGAAACAGGAAGACAATAAACTCTAGTTCCACTTTAGACATGAAATCAGCTGGATGACTTTGGGTTGATCACTCCCCCTCAGCCCTAGGAAATAGGCAAGAGCAATCAACTTCTGAAATCCTTCCAAGAAAGCTGAGAGACTAGTCCTGGAATTTGTCAGAAATCAACACTGACCTGAAGGCACAAAAACACACATACACAAATATTCTGTAGACCATTTAGAATTATATAACTAAAGTGGCATAGATTCATTTGTAATTTAAAAAAAATACTCCCATCAATGGTAGTGGTGAGAACTGATGAGCAGTGGTGAGAGTGACACAATTTAGCAACTGCCAACTTCCACACCCACTGAGTGTAAATCCACTGAGCCACTATTTTTTCAACCAAGCATTCTCTAGATGTGTTAGACCACAGCTCCTGCCATCCCCAGCCAATGCATCTGCATTAGGAATGGCTACAGTAAGAGGTTAAAGAATTTTGTGACAAACATGCAATTTTATTTTATTTTTGTGGCATGCAGAAACAGCAAGGTACATAGCTAAACTCTATTAGGTAAATAATGCTCCCCTGGATTAAGTCTTGTTAGACTGGCAAGAACACCACCAGGGCCTGGAGTGCAAGTTAAATAAAAAGACCTCATGCTACTGGCACTCGCATCACTTCTTGGCATGGGAGGCAGCAGTTCTAAAGCATATAATTTATTGTCTGTTTTATTCAAGGAACCCAGCATAAGTATCATGCACTGTTCATTCGTCATCTTTCAGAGCACTACATCTCACTGGGCAAAATGTGCTTCTTCTAATAAATACTGACGGGTTTTGCGATTCCTGAATTCACATGCAAACCAGAACACATTTGTCTTTTTCACATTCCTTCAATTAAAGTCTCTGATTTTTATTAAAGACAAAATCAGGCACAATAAGAGAAAAGGAAAAACAGCAGCAAAAATGTGTCTATCAGGGAAGAGAACCTACAAGCGTCTCTACAAAATTTGTTGTCCATGAAAATGTTCATGAAGATGCTTTTGTATGGACTTTAAAAAAAAAATCCACATTAACAAGGTTCATCCTTCCCTAGTGAAATGCTTTTTCAGGATATGTCAAATTAACAGTCCAGCAAAATGTATTTCGCATGGAGAGTCACACTCTGTATGTGTTCACAAATAAACCCTCGGGCGAGAGAAAAACTGTTACTGGAATAACTGTCATATGAATTAACTGTACTCCGAATGTATTGTCTATTTACATTATTTGAGTTAGCATAAAACGTACTAGTGCACATTTCGTGGTGAGATGTTCATATGCTCCCATTTTCTGTAATGGACAAGGACTTCACAGTGGAACTTCCAATATTTATTATTATTATTACACTGTTATGGGAGTTTCCCCTTATTGTACTGCTCAGACTATTTATTCAAACCTAGCTTGCAGTTAAATTACATATAATCCATCTATAAAACAGGTAACAAATGTGAAAATGAGGCTGCTTTCCACAGGATATTTCTAAATATGGGCTAAAATCTTGACATTTGGCTAGAGCTCATTTTTCATCTCTCCCTTAAGCAATTTTCTTCTGCTGAGTCCAGCAACTGTCCGCCATTAAAAATTTCCCATAAGGTTGCCAAATCCACATCTCTGCAGGGAATCATGGGAAATTAAAATACCACGATTGCCATCTGGAGGTGTCACAAGCACAAGAGAGTCTGCTTGGTGGCACTTTGCCAAGGGAAAGTTAAAACCAGCCTTACTAGTATGTTCCCCCCTCAGCCAGGGAGACTTAGTTGCCCGAAAGCCATGCAACGTTGTCAAACTGTGCTGAAATTAACAGAAGTAAGATTGATGGCAAGGTTGCGAGACTGCTCTCAGACAGATTCAGCAGGTCCTCAGGTCCTAGTGCAAAAGGAAAAAAAAAATGTTTTCAATTGCCAGAAGTAGCCACTTTTAGCTATTCTGTAGTTCACTTTCCCAATGATGCCTTCCTTCTTAGAGAATGGGCCTGCGATCTGGGCCTTAGGAACACTAATTGCTATTATAAGTCCATAACAGGGGTCTCCAACCTTGACAACTTTTAAGCTTTAATTCCGGGAGTTGAAGTTCGCCAGGCTTAAGAAATACTGTTTTTCATTTCCTTTATAGGGACTCTGCAATGGTTGTTCCTACCCAGTGGCAGAACCTCCCCCTCTCCCCTCCATGCAATATTGATGGAAAAGAAACAGTGTCTCCTAGGACCTCAGCAGCAATCACTCCTCCCCTCCTGTATTTGCTGGATACCTCTTTCAGGTCAGCAAGACTATTGAAATCGTCCCGTGTTGTGGTAGCCAGTTCTAGCAACTGAGCCGTCATTTTATGCAGGGAGTAAAGAAGATTTCTTTAGGAAGAATAGTCCTGACTCTCCTGTCAGTCAGCTGAGAGTATCAGCCGCATCGCTGGTGGGTCCACTGCTGGCATTTGCATTGTTTCACACGGGTCGCCCAGATGCTGTTTCCAACCATCTTCCGTGGTTAAGATTTTCCTGTTGAGATTGAATGTCCTTTTCAAAATGAAGCCAATGTTTCTCTCGGTCAGTGAAGGACAACCTTTCGGTTCGGGGTGTGAAAAATTCAGAAAATGCCTAACTTAACTCTGCCCCTGCCCGCTCCCCAAATTCTTTATATTTTTGAAAATTAAAAAATAAAAAATAGTTCAATCATGGGTGTGATTCCCCAGGATCTGCTGCACACTGCTTCCCTTCAGGCCCTGTTCTTTTTTTCTGTTGACAGGTCTGTGAGGCCTCCCTGGTCGTAAAAGGCCTTCATTCCTGGAATGGCTTTGGAGAATGCTCGTCTGCAGCCTCCAGAAACCATGCAAAAGCATGCCCATATTCTCATAAATTTCCAGAGGCTCCGGAAGCCACGGAAGAGCTTGCATTTGGATTTCTGGAGGCCACGTGGCTTCGACGGCCTTTGAAAATTGCGTGAGAACCGGGCGGGCTTTCAAGGATACTTGTTGGTGGGTGTTACCGAGTGCTGGTGTGTCACCCAAAACTGAATGGCGTGTCCCCTTTGACAGGCATGTCACAGGTGTGCCGTCACTGCTCTAAGTTTTTAGGAGGTAACGCGAAAGCATCTCTTTTAAGACAATTCCCCCTTTGCAAACGGCTCTGCTTTCTGTTCTGGAGATTATTCATTTTTAATCCTTCTGAGGATTGTTTGCTTTGCCATAATGCCTGTCTTTCATAGGTTACATGCCCTTATTTACTTAGGCGTACATGCTTTGCTGAGCTTTACGTGTATCAATAGCTCGGTTCGTGTGCTGCTGGAGCAAAGGAGGAACAGAGATGCATGTCTTCAGCCCTGTCCCCTGAGAAATGTCATTCCTCCCAGATCCTCCCTTCCTGAAGATTAACTCCCACAGCATGGGGCTTTTTCTGATCTATGGTGGCTCTTCGGGTATGATTTAGAGCTGGGATGTTTGGAATTGGCACTTGCTAAACCATTTGTCAGATGTGCAGAGTTTCTTTCCAGAAATAGTTGTTATAATTTAAAGTGACAAAGAAAAAAAAATAGGGGGGGTGAGGGATGACCCAGTCCTGAAGGAGAGATTGTTTTAACATAAAATGGTAAAAAGCTAGTCAGGCAGTTAGAAAGCCTTCTCTAATGAAGAGTTGCTATATTTAGCACGCGGTTAACATTTAGGAAATTTGTAGGCCAAACCTTTCCAGGCTAAATTGCCAACACTTAAAATGTAGTACAGCTTTGAGGAAAATGATGTTTCCCTAGAAATAATAAGTAGATCTGCTTCTAGGGTACTTCCATTTCCCCCAAAGATTTGAGAAGAACAGATGTAAAATCACAGTCATTCTCATTAAAATGTAACATTATGGCATCTCCTTATGCTGAGGCAGAAAACCCAGCACTGGCAATGACAAGCTACAGACTTCTGTGGTGTTATCTTGCCTCTCACCATGAGAATGGAGAACATGCTACGTCGTAGACGTAGAGGCACAAATAATAACCGGAAAGAATGAACAATAATAACTTCATCAGGCAAAGAGCCTTTAAAACAATCTCATCCCTGCTTTGAACGAGAGGTTTCTGGATAGGGCTGGTTTCTCTGAAGACCTCTTTGCTATGCCAATGACTCAGCTATTAGGATGACCCAATTCAATAGGACAGCCCTTACTACTCACTAGACTCAAATGTTTTCCTGTCTGCATTGCTGGAGTGGAAATTTAATCATATCCCAGTGCAAGAGCCACTATGTTCCTGCCTGCCAGGAAATATAGAGTTAGTTTCACATGTGCTTCAGCGATGCTCTGCTTACTTGAATTGGCAAGCAGCCCTTCTTAATTAATAGCCATGGTAAAGCATATGTAGAGAATATGGGCCACTGAACGAAGCTCACCTACCATTGACATTCAACGTACAACACTTACATTTTTTTTTTGATAAATGTATTTATTGGAAGTTTTTTTAAAAAAATATATTCTTCATTCTATTATGTTTAAGTAAATCACAATTATAATTTCTTGTTTTCACAATAAATGGAATTTAAGCTGGAGAATAGAAAGCCATAAGACAATGGCCTTGACAAAGTTGGCCAGATAAGAGTGAAAATTCTGCAGAATAACCAAGATTTTCAAGCTGCTTCGAGTGACATCACATTGTTACTTGTCACTTTGTTGTTGTGTAATTCCAAAATTGAGTTCTGCAGTAAGATCCAGTAGTTCCTGGAACTGAAATGCATATGAACAACTTGGTGCTGACTTTGTTTTTGGGGGTTTTTTAATAGATGTTTCATTGTCCAACTAAGTATCATCATCATCATCATCATCATCATCATCATCATCATCATCATCATCATCATCATCATCATCATCATCATCA